>NW_024121433.1:6926270-6953438 GCF_016745375.1 Pimephales promelas
GTATATAATGCTCGATAACAAGCAGAATCCTATTTTTAGCACATCTGTGTTATATCTGAGCGTGTAGACTATAAGAAAAAAGAAAGATAGCATACATATATTTTTGCAACTGTGAACACTAAAGCACATAAACTACATTTAATGAAACGCATTCATTATTCAAACATTTCGGATCAATAAAACTAAGAAATAACATAAATAACCACAAACTGCAGATAGGATTTGCATTTCACATGCAAATCAAATTAAATCGGCTAAATTGGCTGTTCCAGCACGCTCTAAAGGCCTACAGCACAACATCGACGCACTGAAAAATAATCAACAATTAAGAACACAATTTATAATATATAAAAATACAAAACGATGAATCAGAATCATTTTCCTCCCATAGAAAGTCCCTGTAAAGGCAATTGAAAAAAAAAATCTAAACACATTATAAATGTTACAAATGTATTGCTAAAACATATTACAAAGACTACGAAGTACTGAATGGGTGGTATTTCCGGTGAAGCTCTAAGGATGCTGGATTAATTCCACCGATCGTAGAGTCCAATGCTATACCGAAATTTTTGGGGGGTTTTTCTACTCTATGGCTATACTAAAGCATTGTTTATGCTTCTTTGTTTACTATAATAAATAAACGTATTACTAAACAAACATATTATATATAAAATTACATCTAAACGTATTAAAGTCTCGTTTCAAAGACGGGAGGACAGTAAATTTTGAAGACTCTGCCCATAATCCCGTTTCCTCGGTTTTCCTCCTCTTTAAATCTCCCCAAACGGAAACTGAAGAGCAGCCTTGCGTCAAATGCGGAACTTAAGCGTGCATATAGCCTATTGTGGAGTTAGACCGTCAAACCGGATTTTGGGTGGGGCTAAAACCGGTCTCGATGCAGTAGCAACTTACTGCAGTACACGAGATCCAGGGGGCGGAGTTGGATCCAGATCTGAGGGGTGGAGTTGGGTAGGTTTAGGGGTGGGTTTAGAGATCAGGGGGTGGAGCTGGGTAGGTTTAGGTATATGTAAGGTGGGAGGAGTCTGGATCCGATTCCACCGACTATATTTTTTTAAATATAAAAATATATATTTAAAATAAAACATTATTTATACCGGTGCGTCATCAACTGGTAAGGTCATTTTGACTCATTTTGTAGGTTTTATAATTCCTGTAGCTGAAACAGCAGACTAGCACAAGCTGAACAAAAAGTATATGGTAAAAATATGCATAAATAAAGTAAATGGATTTACTTTCAACGGAATTGAATGTGTTAATTTTTAAGGTTCTGTTTTAAAGGTTTAATAAAGCAAAATCAATATCTTTCCAACCCGGAATCTGCTTAAGGCCCTCTTGGGAATCTGGGAATCACAAGCAATGCAGGCCTTCTGATTGTCTAATTCACATTGCTGATAAATGAATATTTGCAAATGTAAATGGTGAGTTCTAAGCACTGACCCCAGGTCTTTTCCAGTGCACACGGCCAATCCTGTTACCCAGGTAGAAGAGCGATTCGTCCACGGACGGAAACAGTGGGTCCTCAAACAGCGCTCCACTCTGTAGACACTGCCTCTTGAGGGTGGAGTAATGCTGCCCCTCAAAGGCCTTCACAGACGAGAACATCTTTCAGCCTACAGAGGGACAACACAGAAAGAGAGAGAAATGCCAATAAGACAGATGCAGTATAGAAACAGTACAAGGTGCTCTTGCTGCTGTAAAGATCTCATCACCTTTTTTTTCCAGGAACATTATGTGCCTATTATTGCACGCATGACTTTCTAGCTTTGTGTCTGTTCATATTGCTCACAAAAACAAGCTGACTGTATTCTCCAGTTATAATTATTGGGTGGCATAAAATCTTTTGTTTGTTTGAGGCACTTGAGCTAACTAGATATTTACAGGCACAAATATATATTCCATTTCGTTTTAATTTTTTATTTAATTTTTAGTTTAATTAATTTAGTTAATTTTTCCATATTGATCTAATGTTAATATTCATATGCACTACTGTTCAAAAGTTTGGGGTCAGTATGAGTTTTCTTTTAAAGAAAATATTACATTTATTCAGCAATGATGCGTTAAACGAATCAAAAGTGACAGTAAAGAAATGTTACAAAATATTTGCATTTCAAATAAATGCTGCTTTTTAAACTAAAGGATCCTAAAAAAAAGTTTATCCCTGTTTCCACAAAAACATTAAGCAGCACAATTGATTTCAAGATGTTAATAAGAAATGTTTTTTTGAACAGCACATCCAGCATATTAGAATGATTTCTAAAGGATCATGTGACACTGAAGACTGGAGTCATGATGTTGAAAATACAGCTTTACCATCAGAGGAATATACAACTTTGAAATATAATAAAATAGAAATACGTTTTTTTTTTTTATTGTAACATCTTAAAATATTACTGTTTTTACTGTATTTATTGATCAAATGCATCATTGATGGGAATAACCAAAAACATCATCTTTAAAAAAAAAATCTTACCAACCCCAAACTATCTAAGTACGGTATATCTTAAATGCCAAATACAATAAAACACTACACATTGATCAGATGTCGGCATTGTGGACAAAACAACCTCATACGTGTGCACCTGGCCAGATTCTATGAGACAGAAAATCTGAAAACGCAATTAGACTTGACAAACAAAAGATATACGATGACAATGTCAATGTCTGTCAAGAGGAGATTAAGAACCTGCAGAACAACCATGTCACTGTGCCGCGGCACTGCTGTGACACTTTGCTTCAAATCCAGGTTGAACTGGAATGTATCATTACAGAGTTGTATTGACCACAGAGACTGGTAGAGTAAAAGCGATGCCAGGGACGAGTGTGTTGACTGGGGAATACCTTTTTTCGACTAAACGAGTCTATAACAGCCATTCATGAGTTTGAAAGTAGTTCAGATGACATCTTATCCAGAAACGTCACATACGACACGCCATTTATGTTCAAATGTACAAAAAAGGACCCTTGCGTCCATTTATCTGCATATTTCCGACGACTTGTCTAAAAAGCATGGGCAGTCTGTCAATCACAGCTCTCTGAGAGGCTAGTTTTGAGAGCCGAGCTGCGGTGAATTATTCATCTCCATTCCCAAACCTTCAGGAACATTAATTATGTCTTCAGCTTTCTGCCCATTTTCTCAGCACTAATGACAGAAAACCCTAGCTTATGTCATTCTACCGCCACATTTACACCATTTCTGCAGACTGCAGAGAAAACGTAAAGACTTCGGATAATAACAGCTCCATATCGTCACACAATATCAATGTTAGCAAATGTAGAATGAAGCTTCTTCCATATCGATGATCTCGTTAATTGGCGATGATAATAATGATATCATATTTGCATCATATGTTATAGAAACAACATAATGATAAATAGAGCCAGACCGATATTATCGGCCGATATTAGGCATTTTCCATAATATCGGTATCGGCAGTTATAATGGCCGATAAATAAATATTTAAAAAATAAAATAAAAACGGACGAAACACGCTTCAATCATCTCTCCTTGGCCTGTTATATTGAAAATAAATGTTTTACAACTTGCAGTAAGTATGATGTTATCTATTGCTAAATTATGGCTCATCATAGACTAGCTAACCACAAAGCAAGCTAATGCCAAAATCATCAGTGGAAGACCGCTAACGTTAACATTAATAAGCTTGGAAACCACAATGAACTTTTTCTGCTTAAGTAAAGTAATGATTACTGTATTTATAGCTAATATATATCTAGTTACAGTCTGTTTTTCTACAATTCTGTTTTTTTTTTTTAAACCACGGATAAGCAAATGTACACGATATGATAATCGTACATGTCAATATCGCGATAAACCGCCATACTGGTATACCGTTACAACCCTACTTGATTGTACAGTACACTTGACTGGAGAACCTGGGGAAAGGAAAACACAGCAGTTGGACTGCCAACAAAGCAGATGGTGCCTGGTCTTGTCTCGTGACTGACTCGTGACATCAGTGAGATGTCCACCACACAAGCAAATGGTCTCTCCTCTACACGATCCTCCTGACGATAGGAAACATGTAGGCAGTGCTGATGCTTGCAAGTGGAATTCAAACTTCGGGGGAACCAAAGAGTACAACAGAGGGATCAAAGCTGCAAGAATATTATGTGATTATGCTGCATCTGTTCAGAAGCACCATATTGGCTTTATGAATTTGCAATGTTAAAACTAAGCTTAATGACAGATGTAATGTGCCAATTGAGACCGATAGAGGTCTTTTGACTCTCTTTCACACCCAACTTATGCACCGTTAGCTCATAAAAGTTTATAAGCGGGGTAGTGGAATGATGTGGTTTATGGTCTGGGGTCGATTAAGCATTGTCCGGTTCTGTCAACACTGCATTGGCTGCCTATTAAACATTGTATACATTTTAAAATATTGCTGATTACTTACAAAGCACTAAATGGTTTAGCTCCCCTGTACTTGAGTGATCTATTGCGATCTCGAAATTCCGGCCTGTTGATAATACCTAGAATATCAAAATCGACTGCTGGCGGAAGATCCTTTTCCTATTTAGCACCAAAACTCTGGAACAATCTTCCTTACATTGTCCGGGAAGCAGACACACTCTGTCGGTTCAAATCTATGATGTACTTGGTACATCATAAGAAGGATGGCGTCTACACTAATATTAGTCTCTCTGCTTATCCCGAGGTTTACTGCTGTCCACCAGATCCAGGCTGTATCCATATCTGATAAGGACCAGCAGCAGTCCTGAAGTGTCATCTAGTCTCTCCTCTATGGTGGACCTGTGCCTGGACCCATCTCAATGCAGTCCTGAAGTGTCACCTAGCCTCTCCTCTATGGTGGACCTGCGCCTGGACCCAACCCAACGTATTCCTGAAGTGCCAGCCTCATCAGCCATGTGAAGGCCTCATCGACACGACTGATTCTCAACAACTCGTCTTCCATACCACCATGATTATTTAGACTTCCAACCAGATGGAAATGGATAAATATACTCTAAATGTTCCGATCCAATCTGACTTCTAATGCTGCCCGAATCATACACTGTTCCTTCGTTGGCCAGAAGAGAACTGGCCCTCCGAATCAGTGTGGTTTCTCCCAAGGTGTGAAGGTCACCTGATGGAGTTGTGATTCCTTGCCATTGTTGCCTTGGCTTTTGGCTTGCTTAGTTGGGGACGTTTAATATTCAAAAATACATTTAATAGTCACAAAGTTGACAGCAATTTTCTTTTACAAACAATCGTTGTATTATTTTCATGTTATCACTGTGAAGCTGCTTTGATACAATCAGTATTGTAAAAAGCGCTATATAAACAAAAGTAACTTGACTTGACATTTGTCATTTGGAAAAAAAGAAAAAAAAAAAAAAAAAAAAAGAGTAAGACCCAGAATATTGAGTTCCTGAAGAAAATGCACTGTATGAATCCCACGAGACAGCAGGGCTAACATGGTGCACTACCTACTAAAACTCCTACTGTGCAATAGAAGTGTAGGTGGTAAAAAGAGTGAGAGCGCAAGAGAGGAAGCTGCACTGGAATAGCTGGCAGAGAAACAGTGTGCACCAAAGAGCTTGATGAAAACCCCCTCCCCTCTCCGACAAATCATAATTTCAGGGTATCCCAGCTGCGTCACTGCATCCACCTCATGAATACATTTAGTATGTCATCTCATCTCACCAGCCATACAGTACATCTAGAATCACCCCAGTACTCCATGACTCCTTATGCCTAAAACATGCATTGCTGAGTCCACCACTATTGCAAAATATGCTCAATTCAAAATGTACTGCAGACAGTGTTGGATGTGTTACTTTTGAAATGCAATCTGGTTACTGAGGACAAATTGAATGCCTTTAGGTAATATAATCTCAACACTTCTGGATATTACGTCTTATTTATTTGGTGTCACAAATAACAATAAGTGTGTAATGTTTTGACAGAAATACACATAAAAAGCACAGAGAAGCATCATCAACCTATTCTGGTAACACTTAAGGTTCATTAGTTAACTAACATGAACTAATAATGAACTGCACTTCAGCATTAATTCATCTTTGTTAATGTTAATTTCAGCATTTATTAATACATTATCAAAATCAAAAGTTGTATTCGTTAACGTTAGTTAATGCACTGCGAACTAACATGAACAAATGAACAACTGTATTTGTATTAACTAAAGATGAACAAATATATTAACAAATGTGTTGATCCTGGTTAGTTCATGTTAGTTATGTAAACAAATTAAACCTTATTGTAAAGTGTTACCCCTTTTTTATATTATTGCATGTTTCAATAAATAAATATTGTGCATTAAGTATACTAATTAACACTCTTTTCACTAAACAATGAACTAGTTTGAGCTCTGCTGGAAAATACAATTTGGTGGTTGTTATTAGATAGTGGTTGAAATTTGGAACACAGTCAAAATGATCATCATTAGCTTGTAAATAAACCAGCTGCTTTTTAGTTATTACTGTACATGTATGGTGGTCAAGCTGGTTTATATATATATGGTGGCTGGCTAACCATCTAATGAACATACTTGACCAGCAATAGAACAGAACTAGTTAGAGCAGTAAATTATAGCCCAAACTAAAGAAATAATCAATCTTAACATGGTAGCAGTATTTTGGAACATGGTAGTGGGTTTAGTCTAAGATTATCATTAGCTGGTTAAACCAATTTGGACTAGCAACAAACATGAAGCTATCAGCTAGTCATTCCAATTTCAGTCATTTTCCAATCAGGCAAAAGGTTTTTATAACATGGTGACTGGTCAACCAGCTAATGACAATCAGCTAGAAGAGAACTAGTTAACTAGTCAGAGTAGTAAAGTCAAGTTTAAATGATTTGGGGCATTTAATTTGTCATTCCACTTTAAAGTGGGCGCAAGCTGTGACTGCTTAACCAACTGACCAATTAATAACTAACTAATAATCTTAGTTTAGCTAAAAACCAGGTCATGTCCATAAAATTTTACTTAATACTTTGAAGAAAACAAAATTGCTTCGCACACTAATATATGACTTCTCCTTGAAAGATATAAATAAATGAATAAGCAAACTAATTTATTACCATTGCGTGGTTTTTAATCAATAATAGTAATCAAATTGCCTATATCTAATTCATAAAAAAAATATATTAAAACAATGTAATGTAGGCCAATTATAATTACAAATACCTCATCTGATTAGGCCAAACAGATTACATTTTACCCAAATATTGACGGAACTGCACAATAAGGTTTTCAAACAAACACTAAGCATGTCATCAGATCATTTTGTTGCATTAACAGTTCCGCTAACGACTGATAGACTACACTCGGACAAACTTATCTTAATAAGAAACGCAAGGCGTGGGAACAACTAATTTACAACGTGCCACGGAAAGTGATTTCCTTTCCTGTTCAAGAACAATTGGGCTCTGCTTTACCCGAACGTACCGAACAGATGCATTAGGCTTCTAGTTCACACACTGGGCTTTAAAGACATGACAAATTGTGCCTGGAAAAGCCAAGAATCCCCATCAAATAAGAGCGCGATATTATTATTATTTTTTTCGCCGCTGCACGCGTCCCGTCAGGTGGCACTAGCAAGATGTACCTCTCGCGCTCGGAATTAACATAAATCAGCGCGCTCATCTCGTTTGTACGGGTAATTACAGTCTCGCATTCTAAACCGTGACAAATTCGATCGGATATCACACTCTGCTAGTCTAATAGATCGACACGGCCTCCTTGCTTGTGAAATAATCCAATACCTGAGCACAACTCCAGTCCCACGTTGGCGTCTCTCTCTCCGGTCCTCCCGGGATCCAGCGACGTTCTTGCGGTCCCGTGCAACCGAGGCTCTTCTCCGAGCTCCGGATCACTCTCACGCGTGTCTGGGAGGGGCCTACGAGCGGAGGGGGGACTTTCTGAGCATGTGCGGGCGGCGGGGTAGACACCAATGTGTGCCGAGCAGACACACACACACACGCGCGCGCGCGCGATGATGCATTATGTCATTTTTGTTGAAATAGTGCCTTTATTCAATAGCATTAGCGTGTAACTCAACATAATACTACTCTTGCAGTATTATAATCAGAAGTCCATCAGTCCATCTCATCAGCACCATGGACAGTGGCAGCGTACATTTCTAACTTGCCACTAGGGAGACAAACTAAACAGAGACCGGCGTGAACTGATGGGTAAACCTACTGAGGAAAAGACGCCTGAGCCCTGCAATTCTCTGAAATAACATACAATATGAATCATGAGGATAATTTAATCACTAAAAAAAGGAATTGGCCTGAAAATTACATTTTCTTAACGCAATGAAAGGCACATTTTCTGAGATTGGATGTTCAGAGCAAGGATAAGCTAATGGTGAACCCAGAAAAAGTCTTTTTCAGAATGTAGTCATATTTTCACCTAGGGTGTTGGCGTCAAAGGTGACAAAACGCATTTAAAAGATGCATTTAAGTTGCCCAAGATCACAGACATGCACCTGACCCTGTACTCCTCTATTTCTTTCAAAGTTCATTTTTATTAATTTCATAGATTTGTGAAATAAGGCAGGGATATTTCAGCAATTTCTCAGCATGATGTGTGTTGAGATCTAGTCAGTCATCCAGCAGGCCAGGCTGGGCAATGAGCTGAAATCAGATATGGAATTCCTCAAAGGAGTGCTAGTGTCTAAAAAAAAAAAACGTCCCAGAGTTCACTGGGCGTGATAGGCTACGCCATGTAGATAAACGTGTTAATGTCCGTCTCGTCCCGTTTGATGTACTTCTGTTCTATCAGCCACTCGATCTGCTCTTTGATCATCTTTTTCTGGGGAAGAAACATGTTCTTTAGGATCTCCACCAGCTCCGTCTGAAGCTGGGCGTTGCTGATCCTCTTCCTCATCTTCATAATCTGAATGATAGCTTCCTATACAGAGTGAAGAAAAGGAGTTTGGTGACAAATGAGGTTTCCTTCAGTGTTAGCATGTCTGAGAAATGTCTAGAGTTTAATGTTTCTCATGCTATTATAGAAAAGTAGAAACTGCCTGCATATGAATATTTTTACAAAACGTAAAAAAATAAATGGGTAAGATGGACCACATGGTACAGTACCCAGAAAACATCCTTCAAAACCATTTGAAAAACATCTGAGGACGCACCTCATGAAATCACCATATAATTCCGATTACCATAGGTATTCTGATTACCATTGTTGGTATTTTCCTAGATGTATCCATGTGTTTATACTCTGTTTTATTTTACCTCGTAGGTAATTGATTACCATTGTTGGTATTATTATAATTGTTACCTGAGTTCATGATCATGGTGCGTAATTAGGATATGTTTTGTTTTGTTTTGGTATTGTTTTGCCTTTGATGAGGGAGAAAGGGTTTCCCTTCCTTCCCTTCTCATGTTTTCATTTATGTACTTATATTCAGAATTGCTATTGAGTATTACGATATTGTGTAAGGAAGTAATTATTATTGTTTTGTTTTTCCTGTTTTTGGTAACCGGGGTGGGTTCAAATAAGTTTGACTTCTATCCACTCCGTTTCGAGCAATAGATTTAGGTTTGGTTAAAGTTGATGTAAATATTATGAATTTAAAGGCTTGTACAGATTAACCAAAATGCTGCGCATTGCCTTGTCATGTGTAACTGTATATTGCTCGAAATAAACAAATAAATAAATAAATAAATAAATAAATAAATAAATAAATAAATAAATTCCCATACCTGTAACACTGTTTGATTACTTCACTATTATTCTAAAATGTGGAAAAAAATATAATAAAGAATCTAACACACACACTGCTAATATAATATTATGGGGACCAAGGTGAATATTTGGTCCCCACAACATACATACATACAGACATACAGACAGACAGACAGACAGACAGACAGATAGATAGATAGATATATATATAGATAGATAGGAGTATCAATGATAGGTTCAATAACTCCAATACCTGTGTGCGTAGTATCCTAAGTTGCACTATGCCCTCGTTTTCTTCTTCGCGCATTCTCTCTGTGGTGAGTTGTAATCGACCAATCAAATTGATCTTCCCTCTTTTCTGGACCTTTGAGTTTTTTCTGTGCAGAAGAGATCATTTCATTGAAATGAGGTCTGTTAAAACATGCAATTAAGAAAAATATAGTAGTCCAACAATATTTGCATATTATGTACACACCATTAAATACCATTCAAAGGTTTGGGGGCACGCATGTGTTAAAAGGTTTTTAACATTTCTTTTTTGATCTTTTTAAATTGATCAAAAATGACAAATAAATACCTTTTTTCTCTACAAACAGTGATGAGTGACCTTACATTAAAGAAAACTCTTGATTGATGTAAAATACAGAGCCGTCAGCGAAGTCTTTAGGAGAGCCCACCACAGGTTCATATGACAGCACCTGACGCTTTAGTTTGGGGAAAGCTACAAGAGACTACACATTTAAAAACAACAAACAACCAAAAAATGGTTAGACAGTATTAAGCAATGTCATATCAGATCCCTTCATTTTCATTCCACAAGATCAGACCATGTTCATCCTATTGCTAACAGTGAATTGTTTTAATGTCATCAAAATAAAGACTCTGTTACCCAGAGGGTCCGGCGTAGCTCAGCGTCTGGAAGTTCTGTGGCTAATTTCAAATTCTCAAAGCTGATCCTCTCTCTTGGCCTTTGGTTCCAGGCAAACAGCACAGCTAACTGGAATGTTGTAACTTCTAAATCATACTGCCCAACTTCATTCTTGAATGTGATCTAGGGATAGAAGAGATGAGACCAATCTTGACCTGTTCCCTTGACATGAAGGTGCCCTATACAATGTCAAATTTGAGACAGAATATCCAAATCCAGTGTAGCAAGACTAAATTTCAAAGACTAAATTAAAGTTTCCACATTAGTACAACTTCTGAGCATCAAAGTTCAGCATTTTTTTCAGGGCTGTAACCACAAGTCCGACTCAATGATTAGAAATGGTCAAATTGTTCATCCCAGTATTTGACATTCTTGAAGCTGTTCTGCTGTACTCCTTTACGCACTGCTCTGTTTGTTGTTAGGATGACGAAATGTTTTAAAAGTTAGCCTACATTTGTAGCCTCATCACTCATCAATGTCAAAATGATTGGAACGGCCAATCTAATCAAAGAAGGCGGGCCTTACTGTTCACAGATGACTGGTGTGAATTCCACCACAATGGTTTAGTTTTAACGGTTAAAATGAGTATGGTGAGATGCTAGTAGTTTAACATTCAATATCTGACAAATGTGTTACAGAAATGTCCAAGGATTGAAACTACTCAACTTTTTCATGAAATTTCACTGTTTCGAATGATTCATGTAAATCATCACTAAACATGACGAGACAAGAAATATTGTGACGTAGACATACGATGAAGAGTGAATGTGTGCATTTTTATAAAATAAAATATAATTTCCAAATAGTTTAATTTGATAACCTCACAACTACAATTGGACCTAGAACTTTTTTGCCTTAATAGTCTTCATTGAAAACTTCTGGTTTTGTCTCTCCCTTATTTCACAGGAAGTAGAGCATGCCATTATACAAAGGGCTTAAGCTGAAGCTGCCACTCACAATGCCATTGGACATCAAATGGTGCCAGTGTAATTTTCTGCCACTGTGATTTTTCTTGTAAAACTCCTCGACTTCAGGAATGAGATCTTCTAGTTCGGTGGGCAACGATACGAACACTTTCTCTGAACTCCGAGACCATGCTCCCGCATTCAAGATCTTTATATTGACAGAGTCGGCTATAGTGTAAAGACATAATTCAAAATTAGTTTGAATGTACAACAAAACAGTTCAGAATAGAGGCTTACACTCCCAACCAACGCAACAGAGTGCGGCGCGGGGCGAGATTTGATGGGTGAATGTGGGTGCGAGCGGTTAGATACTCGTGTGTGGGCAAGGCTTAGTCTTCCCCTGTTTGCTGCTACTTCTGATCACTTGTAGAGGGAAAAGCCGGTCATAACTGCATGGTTTAGTTTTCTCTGTAGTAATAGCATATTGGTGAAACAGATTTGGCAAGCGATCAAGAGCATATCTGTGTTTGTGCTCTGGAAAGCATCAAAGGTTTCTATTTTCAACACATTTTTGCAGCGTTAAGTAAATCTCCAACATATCTGTTGATTTCTTGAACGCAATGGCCAATCAGAGGTGTTTAAAGGGTAACTAAACCCCTGGTCAGAGCTTGACTCCACCCACTGGCAATATTTGAAAATGCTGAAAAAGTGGGCAGACCCCAGCGGAGATAGAGGGGACGAAATAGATGCTAAAACACTCTATCCTGATCGTTTTCAATACTCACAATTCCAATTCCTGACTCCCTACAGTGGTTTTGACGAGGGCGTAGCTCGCGTGGTGAGCTGAAACCTGCGTACGTACGTCACAAAGTGCGGAACATTCAATAGGAAAATTCAACTGCAGTAGCCACCGTTCAACCTGAAGAGGGCAGCACTAAGACGTTTTTACACCATAGTAGAAATAGAACACTTTATAAACAAATGTCAAAAAAGTTAATCGAATCAGTGACTGGTATTAATAAAGATCCATTCTTACAGATCATTAACTAAAAAAAGTTGGTTAAGTGTTTAGTTACACTTTCTTACCACTCAAAACGACTGGGTATTTGTGTATTTGTATTTGTACCTCGCAAACAAAGTGTAGACATTATGAGATTAATTTGTGCAGTCAGCTTAATTGAATATAACGTAACTTTGTGAGATTGTGATGAACTAAAATGAGTTGTAAAACTAACAGCTTTTTAGTGATTATAAAGGGAGCGCTCTTTGTGCGCTTTCTGCAATGCTAATCACACATGTATTAGACTGTACTGGACTTGCTTTTCTGTTAAAATTAACAGGGCTTTGTAAATGTAGATGCTTTAAAAACAAATAATATATCTGGAGTGTTTATGCTGAGATGTGTAGGTTGTTGCTAGGTGGCCAAACTTGAAATTATTTCATGGATGTACTGAAAAAATCTGTTTAATTTTACCTGAAGACTTTTGTGGGCGGTAGTGGGACAAAACATGAATGTTGCGGGTAGGAGTGGGAGAAGGTAACAATTTTGCAGGAGCGGAGACCTCTAATTCAGAAGCAACATAAGACACTCATATCTGACCTGGCAATGCAAGTTTGTTGTGTTTATGCATTTCTTTGAAGGATTGATTTAAGTCTTCTGATACTTTGATGTCCTGGAACATTCTGGCGAGCTTGTTCACGTAATCTGCTGGCATACCAACCTCCTGTACAGACACAAAAGTCACTCGACAGAGATTCACTAAAACGTCTTTCATCGATAATTACAATCTCGTTCTCAGTTCCACTTACCCTGAGCCACTCCACCATGTTCTCTTCAATCTCACTGTCTGCAGAAATGTCAAGAATGAGCCTGCGAGTCAAGTGCGCTTTGTGGTACCTCATGAAGACATCTTTGTTCTGAACATACTTTAGAACCAAGAGCTGTAATCAGTAGATAGATCAAAATAAATAATTAACGCATTGCATCTAATATAGCAGTTGTGAACAGAGACGAGCAAAAAAACACTGCCACAATAAATTACAAATATTTAATGGACACTCTACCCACTCACCACTTCCTTCAGCTTGGCCTCTATTTCCTCTGATGTGAGTTTCTTACTCAGTGGAGTCTTTCTAAGGAGCATATCACAGTAGTTGGCCAGCAGTTCTGGACATTTGGACTCTGGTTGTGTTTTTAGACCCCCACTGCACATAAAGGACAAATAATTCAAAGCAAAACCACAGTGATTTAAATATATTCCAGATCTACAGATAAAAAAAGCAATTTTTCAAAAGATACACAGTGTATGTATATATTGAGTTGTCTTACCCTTTTTGTTTTAGAGGGAGCTCTAGTTTAAATATTGTTGCATCATTCACTACTGCTTTGTATGCCTGCGTAAACATGCAAGTATAATATGGTAATAAATAATAATGAAAAAAGGAAATCACCTCCTCTCCTCTTCACTTTTCAACATGTAAAAAAAAAAAATACACTATTTGGGGTGAGTAAGATTTTTTGGTCACACTTTAGGGTCCAATTCTCACTATTAACTAACTATTAACTAGGACTTTTAGTACTCCAAATTACTGCGTATTAATATTAAAGTAGTTGTTAGTAAGTATTGGGTAGGATTAAGGGACGTAGAATATGGTCTTGCAGGATAAGCAGATTTGTATTTTTTTTAATTTTCAGCATTATTAATTCAGGCTTCAGTGTCATAATATGATCCTTCATAAATTATTATAATATGCTGATTTGGTGCTCAAGAAATATTTCTTATTACTATCAATGATGAAAAGAGTTGAGCTGCCAAATATTTTAGGGTAAACCTTGATACACTTTTTGTTCAGGATTCTTTGATGAATGAAAAGAAAAACAAGAACAATATTTATTTAAAATAGAAATTTAAAAATGCATCCTTGGTGAATAATAAAATACTTTTAAAAAAAAAAAATCTCACTGACCCCACCTTTAGTAATGTATTTTTTATACCTATAGATTACATGAATATATATATATTATTATTTTGTCTAATAAAAATAACATTAATAAATATCATTTTTCAGTGAAGTCTTTAACAGTGAATGGTTTGGATTTATTGAGACTTACTTTATCCCTGGCTGTTAGGAAACGTGGGTCATCTTGGAATGCATCCTTAACTAATTTACTAAAGCGGTTAAACAATGTTAGGAGTTGCTCGACATATTTTTCAGAGTCCTGCAAAAATAAAACATCAATAAGTCATAAAGAGCAATAATTAAGAATTTTGAGAAACAGTTTGGAACCATATTATGGATTTTAGGGATGTGTGCCACGATTAATTTCCATAATGTTTAAACTGAAATTTTATGACCAACCAGTCGAAGAAACCCCCAGATCACAGTCAAAAACAGTTTGTATCAGCGATCCATTTAAAAAAGCCTACTTAATCTATAAATCAAACAGTCAAATCCCATTCTGAATTCACAGAAAAATAGATCATATACATACGTTGTGCTTGCCTTGCATTATTATAATTCTACATTGAGTAGTTCACCCAAAATGTTTATATCAAAATTTGCTGTTATACAACCGGAAGCTCACACTCCAGAACTAGTATTTCCAATGTCCACTAGCAGCAGCGATTTCGTTTAGTAGACTAGTCCCACACATCCCCAAAGCATATGCGCAAAAATAAATCATACAAATTTACAAACAAGGATTAATAAAAATGAATGAATTCCTATTCCTAGATCATTCAGTGATTGCCTTACAGGAACTGGACTCTACTGTCTCTACTCACTGAGGTAATGGTCTCCGCTGTGGCCACCATATCAGCCAGACCTGCATTCAAGATATGATCCTCCAGGTCTTTCAGCATAGGCTCAATCCCATTGGGCACTTTGTCCATCAGCGAAAACATAAGGTGCAGCTCTGTGGAAACACACCAACAGCAGAACAAACACACTTCAATTACATTAAAACATATTAACACAGTAAAAAAAAACATGAAGTTCCTGTCTATGGAGCTCTAAAGCCAAAATGCACATGAGTTAAACCAAGTGTTCCTGATGCAATCTACACAAATGTGGGATTTCCTTCAGTTGTATGCTGTTGTGTTTGTTTACAGTGTAAATGGGTTGGTGAACTTAGTGTTTAGCACACAAACACACAGATGGTGAGATGGATGGGGAGGTGTTGGCAAGATATAGATGGGAACGGGGTCCCATTGCCAACCTGAACTTGCTGAGCCTTTGGTGCCAGAGCTCCTGCCGTACTCACTCTCTGTCTCGTTCCGCTTGATCATTCCCGGACATTCGGCCAGGATTGTCTCTTTGAACGACGTCACCAGCGCATTCACACAACACTCCATTAGCTGAATGAACGCAAAAGGCACAAACTGAGCACCCGATGTTAGTATGCGAAAAAGACAAGTGCGCACTACACGCTGAGCATTATTTAATAATGCGGCACACCACGGGGTCTTGTTTTGGAGCATTTTTGGAGCACGCAACACTCACTGCCTGGACGGAGTTACATTCACGTCTGGTTTCCAGATATCGAAGTGCACGCTTCTCCTCTTCTCTTAACTTGCCATCTGCCTGTCAATCAAAAGCGTCACCAGGGATAAACAACTCTCAGATATTGTGACACATCATTATCATAATTCAGAAATGTGCTGTGATTTACCGTTCATACACATAAATGCTTGTTAAACAAACCACCAGAGTAGAAAGCTGTAGTGTCAACTAGAGTTGCTGGAACTTAAAATATCGATATTCGATACAATTTTTGATAATACAGGAAAAAACTGCAACAACATTAAGGGTATAAAACCTGAACAGGTAAGAAAAATATTTTGACTATGGTCAAAAGTACATTATCAACTGAAACTCAAAATCAAAATATCCAGTTGCTCTGAAGGTGATTATATAATAATAATCTCAGGTAGTGAGAACACACCCTGAAAATGGCACAACTGACTATATAAATGAATAAAACCATTTCAAATATTCAGAATCGATATGTTATTTTTGACAACACTAGTGTCATTCAGATTTTTCAAGTTTAGAGCAGTTTTAAAATACACTCACATATTTCATATAGTTCTGAACGCCGTTCTGTTGCAGATAGGAGGGTGCTTGTGTCTTGTAGAACCTCTCTGTGGAATCCAGATATGCCTTCTCAAAATTCTCTCTATAGATCTGGAGCTTGTCATCAGTGTTGGAACACAAATTCACTGTGAGACAGAGCAAAAGACAAGAGTGTCCATTAGAAGAGGTCCATCTAGACAGAACCTGAGTGGCTTAGCATTATGATAGCTTTACCATATGACTCGCGCACTCCGATGACAAGCTGCGAGTCGAACGCTTCTCCTAATCTCTCAGCATGGACCAGTTTCATGGCACTGTCCTGGAGCCGGTTCTTTATATTACAGAATATAGACTCGTTCCATGTGTCTAGCATAAGCTTTAGCAAGAAAATGTTAATGTTGAGCATGTATTGTTACAATAATAACAACTGCATTTAAGTGATAATATAGATTGATAATATAGAAACCACCTTTCTAACAATACTGTCTTCGACACTGGACTTCTTATTGCTCCCCTGGTTACCCAGCAGGGTGATCTCTAGCTTGCAGAAGGGTTTAGGTAGAATATCACACTGTGTAAAGAACTTCCTCCACTCCACAATGTAGGCTTTAAGCAAAGCTGTGTCATCCTGGTGACTGAGTACTCGCTGAAGCAGATCAGAAAGAGACTCAGCATGCATTGATTACAGTCTTCACTTTATTATAGTAGGTGCAAAAGTGGTACAGTACGTACTGCCTGTGCTTGCTTGATGAAATCTAGGATGTCTTCTTTCAGTGCCTGGTGAATTTTTGCCGGGCCTTTGTCGTCCCATAAACACACTGCATGGACGTCTCTGCAAACCAAAAACAGTATCAAGAGATGATCTAAGATCAGATTCTACTCATTGTGCAACAATTTAACCTACTGTATGTTGTTAGTGCTAGTTGATATTATTAAGGTGAAAATCAGACCCAAACAGCACCATTAGTTAAATAAATAAAAGTCTGGATGTACAGTACACTGACTTGATATTTCAGTCAGTACAGACTATGTCACATCGAAGACAACTTACGAGAACAAATCGAACCACTGCTGCTTAGTAACTGACTCCTGACGTAGTAACTTCAAAACAATGGGCCGCATCAAATCCCATTTGTCTTCAAACTGCAGGGAGCCTTTATTCTAAGAAAGGAGATAAACAGTTCTTCAAAAATATGTTAGGAGTTTTATGCATTTAAAAAAAACATTACATTTAATTAAGTTTACATTATAGCAAAATTGTATAACACTAACAGAAGTACAGTGCAATATAATATCCGTAGATAGATTATTACAGCTTTATCATGCACTATAATAAATGTTGATGGATTATTACAGCTTTATCATTAGAGACCAGAGGCACCAGGTGAGCTTCAAGCTTGACATAAACCAAATATGCACAGGCTGAATTAATTAGTTTTGGTTTGTAATTTTAATCAAGAATATATATATATATATATATATATATATATATATATATATATATATATATCATTCTCGTGATCCACACAAAGCACAATGCAGTCCCATGATAGCAGGTAGTTTTATTTATTACTGTAAACTGTGCAGTGAAGAGAGACATAGTTGAATAGAGCTCTGAAACCCTAAACATTATATTAGCTCAAAACCTCACTAGCTGCAATGAACAACTCGAACAATGTAGTTTGAAATGAACGCGTCATGTTTAGCGATCTAATTAGAAGCGCACAGTCACCGGCTCATAGGATCACTGTCATAACACTCTGGGAGACGCAAACGATGCAAAATAATCTCACATTGTGGGACCTCCTACCTTCAATAAATTAGACGTCGCCATGTTTCTTCAACTTGAACCTCGTGTAATCTCGCGATGTTTGAGAAGGTTTGGTTGCTAGGGAGAATTGCGACAGACTGCATCAGCAGCACTGTCTGCAGTGTTGTTTATTATGTGTGTGTGTGTGACTTGATTATTTTTTGTTATAGGATTACGCGATTGTTTTTATCATCCTGCCATTAAAGTAGTGCCAGTGAGAAAAAATATTTAATAAACAAGGAATATTGACACGCAATCTAACGTTAGCAGGGTCAAACGAATTGCCCTGTCCTTGGTGATAATCTGGACTGGAGTCGGCATGCCTGATTGAAGGACAAGATGAGTTCTTCTTTCCCATAACAATCTGAAGGCCGACCAGCTGCTGCAGTTTGTAGTTGCAGATATAGACTCGTTTTGAAATCACAATTCTCATTAATCATTGATAGAAATAAATGTAACGGCTCACTTAAACATGGCGTTTCCAAACTATTAATCTTTCAAATAACTTAAGTACATTTCTGATCGATTTGATACCCGTTAAGCGTTCATTCGTGTTCATTCATTGCACACAACTTCCGTGTGTGCTGCCATTGGTCACAATTTAATAAAGAGGACGTACAATCAGCTCCAATTGGCTGTTTGGGAAATGGGCGGGGCCTTAAGTTGCGCATTTATGGTTTCTCGCTTTCATGGAAAGATGATTCTGTGGTTGTATTTTATCTGATTCGTAAACTACGGACATGATGGATCAGTTATATTCAGGTACTTAACAGACCCTTGGTTATATTCTTTTACTTGTAAACACGTGCCGTTGTGTTTTGTAGCGTAGCATATTTTTGTAGCGTAGTTTGCTTTGAGCTATCGAGCTACAAAGCTTCTAGAAATACTAAAACGCAAACGAATTTATTTTTTTAATGAATGAGTTCACCCTATTTTGATATCGGTGGTCAAAAATAGTTTAGGCTATTCAAAATTTGTCTAAAGTGCCTGACAGGTCGCCACGTGCTCTGAGGAGAGCCGCATTACAACCATCACAGCTTCAGACGTTCCACATGTGTGTCCAAAGCGCTAGTCTATAAACAACATAGCAATTCATTCAAACTTTAACCCATTTTATTATTATTTTTTCGGCTTATGCCAATGTTTTTATTAGGTCTTTATGTAGAATTAATTAAAAGTAAATTGTAATTGCTATGTTAATCTTTAGTATTTTCAATTTTATATATATATATATATATATATATATATATATATATATATATTGTTAAGAGGCTGTTATATATCTTGATCTAGTGTAGGTTTTATAGTACATTGTACACTTTCATTTAATTACTATACTTAAAGTTGGTGAGTATTAAAAAGGCTAATTACCTTTTAATTTTGGTTTATCACCTGTAAGTTAAACAAGGAAAGCTTATTTTTATTAAAGAGGCCTACTTGAGGTAGGCATTATTGGGTATACATTCCTGAAGAGATTAAGATTATTTCCTCAACTAATAAGTAGATGTTACCCAACATCATGTGACTTGCATTAAAGGATTAGTTCACCTCAAAATTAATAATTCCTGATAATTTTCTCACCCCAATGCCATCCAAGATGTTCATGTCTGTCTTTCTTCAGTGGAAAAGACATTTCAGGATTTTTCGCCAAACAATGAACTTCAACAGTAACCACATTTTTGAGGTCCAAGTCAATGCAGTTTCAAAGGGCTTTGAAGAGCTTCAAAGGGCTCTGCACGATCCCAGCTGAGGAATACGTATTATCTAGTGAAACGATCGGTCTTTTTCTAAAAAAGAAAATAAATGTATGTACTTCAACCACAGTTCTTAGTCTTGTGCCGGTCTGTGACGCGCTAGGCATTACGTAGTCACGCTGGACGTAGGCTGAAGTACCGCCCCATTGTTTACAAGCATGGAGAAGGAGGTTCAAATTTTGTTGAATGACATTATGTCTTTGTGTCAGTTTATTGTTTAAACTGGTCTTTTTGTGTGCGTATCCTGGATTCTTAAAACAATGGGGTGGTACTTTTGCCTACGTCCAGCGTGACCTTTCCAACATGATATTCTTCATACACTTTCTCTGAATTTTCTAGGTCTTTATATGTAAAATATGGATCGTGAGGCAGGAGAGGACTCGTTTACGTATGAAAGCGTGGGAACTCTCAGCCGCTGGAGGAAATTTCTTTGTGGTCCTCGGAATCTCACGCTCAAAGTTGTTTTTACATGGTATGATTTCTATTTTATGGTTTGAAAATGTTTTTAAGTGTCAGTTATCTGCATATTCATGGCAATTCTTTCATAGTAACTTGAGAATTGTGTTTACAGGCAGCTCTTCAAAACTATTGTAATGGGTCAGGCCCTGTCCATGCTGATATGTGGGACGGCAGTTACATGTCAGTATCTGGCAGATGATGGGGTAGAGACGCCAATGCTGCAAAGCTTTCTCAATTACACCTTGCTGCTGCTCACCTATACTTTAGCCTTAGCCTTCAGGAGAGGTACGCTGCAGCACACCTTCCCTGCATGGAATCACTCACTCACTGATTTTATAAGATGTTTAGAATAATGTTGCCATGACCATACTTATCATAGCATTGCTCCAGATTTTAAATAAAACTTATTTAAGGATTCATGCCTGTATGGCCAATCGTGTGGATTAATGCTGCCTTCACATGATGCTATCAAAATTATCATAAATACAGGTTTCCTAGTTAAAAATTGGACATGAACACCATCTCAAGTCCTATTTACCACTGGGAAGCTTGGGGATAATTTTTTTACAGAAGTTCCCGAGTGGGGCAGGCCATAAACTTTAAACATGGTGTAGAGAGTACAATCGCTAAATTAAATTGAGTGTTGTCAACATCCAAAGTTAAAATGTACTAATAAAACCTCATGTAGTTTTGTTCACAGCTTGGATTAATACTTTTTTGCCCCCATAATTTAGGTGAAAGTAATATTGTTCAAATTTTAAAAACAAAGTGGTGGAAGTATTTTCTGATGGCTTTTACGGATGTGCAAGCCAACTACACTGTTGTAAAGGCATACCAGTTCACTACGCTTACAAGTATACAGGTAAGAATACATTCTTCGTACACACGCACACACTTTGGAGTGTTCGTGTTAAATATAATATAATACCTGTTATGTGTTGCAGCTGCTGGACTGTTTTGTTATCCCGGTTTTGATGGTGCTCTCGTGGATCTTCTTGAAGACTCGCTACAGACCATTGCATTTTGTAGCTGTGGCCGTGTGCTTGTTTGGGGTCGGGGCGATGGTGGGAGCAGATCTGCTGGCGGGGAGAGACCAAGGCTCAAGTAAGTACTGTACTTTATACTATAATGAGGACATTTCATATCTGTTATTAAGATAAGATTATATGAAATAAGGACAACTGAGTTTAGAAGATGCATGAATAATTTATCAGACTGTAGTTTGTCTGTTGCTTGAAATTGTGCTCCAAAATAGTTAATTTCTGTCTCTCTTTCACTGCAGGTAGTCATGTGTTGTTGGGGGATGGGCTTGTGTTGATCAGTGCTGCTCTGTATGCAGTGTCTAACGTCTGTCAGGAATACACAGTGAAAAACCTAAGCAGGGTGGAGTTCTTGGGCATGATGGGGCTCTTTGGGACCCTCATCAGCGGTGTGCAAATGTAAGTTTTGTTCTTCACCTCATTTTTAAAGTGAATGTCCGCATCATGCTCGCTTTTGAAGAAGAGAAGCGATATGTACACTACCGTGCTAAAGTTTGGGGGTCGGTATGATTGACAGAAGGACATTTTTATAATGTTGTAAAAGATTTATATCTCAAATTTTAATTTAATCATTAAGTTGAGCATTCAAGGTCAAATTTACATGCACACTAAGTAAAAAAAGTAAAAATAAATCATAATGTACATCACCTCATCTCACTGAAAGACTTCTTTCTGAGAGCCTACTCTGCTTTGATTGGTCTGATGGCTTAGTCTGTTGTGATTGGTCTACTGCTTACAGCAAGTGTCTGAAACAAAACGCCTATTACCATATTTGAAATTCAGCTCTGGAGGCTTTGATATAGCATGATATGAACGATGGCGTTGTTTTCCGGTAACAATTCCAGTGCTAGTCCTCATCATTGGATATACAGCACTGAAAATGGCGTTTTCTCACATGTCTAGAACTCAAACCAAACTTTTCCAGGCAAAGATGTTATTTGCACACAGCCGATGAAGACCAAATGTTACATTTTAGAGTATATTAGTGTTATTTTAAATTATTTTTCTTAAAAACATTAAAAATCTTACTGACTCCAAACTTTTAAACAATACTGTAAATCTTTAGCCCTAGTTCTTTTTAGGTGAACTGTGCTTTTTGTTTTAAAGGGCTATACTTGAATCCAAAGCTATACCTGTCACCAGCTGGAACTGGAGAATAAGTGCGTAACTAAGTGTAAAATCGTACCTTTTTTTTAATTGTCATTGACTTGAAGATAATATTGTCATTAGATAACTGAATATTTGTGTTTTGTAGGCCTGCTCTTTGTTGCGTATACTCTGTGCATGTATGGGCTGTACAGTTTCATGCCTGTCGTAGTGAAGATGACCAGCGCCACTGCTGTAAACCTCTCGCTGCTGACTGCTGACCTCTTCAGCCTCTTCTGTGGTATTTTCCTTTTTCACTACAAGGTGAGTAGAAAGAACACATTTTCAGAAAATGTTCAATAAAAGAGCCAAAAAGATTAAAATATTTTCCAATATCTTCGTCTCAGTCCTCATGCTGAAATGATAATTGGCCATGGGTGCTGTGTTTGCACCAATTCTCGATATTTCTGCTTATACAGTTTTAGCTTCTAGAGTTTGCTTGATCACTTGCATATTTTTTTTCTTCTTCACAGTTCACAGGTCTGTATATCGTGTCTTTTGTGGTGATCACACTTGGTTTTACCATGTTCAACGTCGTACCGACCTACACTCGCGGTCAGTCGTTTTCCACTAATGATGAGGTGTATCACCTTGCTTCATCTGCTGATGTCCAACAAGAGGGAGCCGTAGATCAGCTGCAGAAGGAAGGGCATGATCTGGATAGAACAGGGACCAATCACAAAGCACATTGCAATGGGCACTATTCCCTGACATAAAGCTCTACAATGTACAGTAATGGATAGAGTTTATATTTTTTGCCAAAGGCAGTGTTTAATTAGTTTTTTATGGATTTTAAGTCCACTAAGGTGTGCCTTCAGACTGTATTTTTATACACCCCAATTTGCATGTTATTTAAATCTTCTGAGATTGAAGTTCAGATGGTGCATTCAAACAAGAAAAAAATATTTTAGAAAGTAATGCACTATGATTTGAACAGTACTAACTTCTAGTATTATTACTTGTATTAACATTCTTTATCTTTGTATTTTTGATTTAATACTTTTTTTTTCTTGCATTAGAAAATTATGAAAAGCTATGAAACTGTATTGAAAAATAACTTTTTTATATTCAACTTGTTAGATTTATTATTAGTATTGCACGTGCTTATGTATGTTTATATTTTATGTATCATATGCATATTTGGAGTTATTATTTATGACGATTAAAGTGGTTTGATGTTTCATAGTTAATCAGTAATATAGTGGTGTTTGTCAAATATGCGAAGTTGGCTTTACATTACAACGTTTTTGGACTCCTGGATGATTCCCCAGACTCTCAGCCAACCCAGGGACTGCCTTTGAATGTTAGTAATATTTATAAAATTATATGAATATGCAGTAAAAAAAAAAAAAAAGGTTAACACTTTACAATAAGGTCTTATTAGTTATTGTTAGTCAATGCATTAACATTAATTAGCATTTTGTTACAGTAGGCTATTTATCTTTGCTAATGTTAGTAAATAAAAAAAAAAATCGTTCATTGTTGGTTTTTGTTAGCTCAGGTCCATTCAATAAAGAACAGATTTTTTTTTTTTTGTAAGTAAATGTTAAAATTAAATTAATGAAATGCTTTATAGATTTATTTTTCATTTTTAATTCAAGTTTTACAAAAAAAACAAAAAAAAAAAAACTATACCAAGTTTTATTGGTGGTCCTGCTTTAACAGTGGTTCTTAACTTTTTTTTTTTTTTTTTTTTTGGTCTGAATATTTAAAGGCCCCCCATATGAAAGCAGACGGCTATATTGTTGGTAGTTAATGGTATTTCTACTGGAATTATGAAAAAGCTGCTTGTTTATAATATTTGTAATTAACAGAAACAGGGTATCCTACATTAAATGAATTTCCCAGATAGCACAAGTCTATTTGATGTGATTTTTACATCTGAAAGATGTATTTTTAAGAGTGTTTGCTCATCTGCAATACGTCACATGTTCAATATTAATAATAAATCTAATAAGTTGAATATGTTTCCTGTCAGATGTCAAATAGACTTTTAGAAAATTCCTTTAAGATGTAATGATTTAGAATCCATGTTAAACTGACATCTTAAACATCTGACAGGAAACGTACACATATACGTATTGCAGATGAGAAAACACTCTTAAAAATACGTCTTCCAGATGTAAAAATCACATCAAATAGACTTTGTGATTCCAGAAGTTTCAAGATGTTAGAATAAAATGCTAATTCAAAGTTTACTGAGGAATGTCCCACTCCTGCTTCTAGAAGAGCAAGATCATACTATTCAATTCTAAATGATAGAGAAACAGTTAAATCTATAATACTTTCAACTAAGTATTGAAGAGTTCGAGTGACAGCAGGGTCTGCTGTGTTCGCTGCATTGCGATGCTCTGAAGCGCCCGCCCACCCTCATTCACATGCTCATCATGGAGGAATAACAGGTATCTGCCTTGCAGAGAGAGGAGGACAGGCATATTCCCATTCACAGCGACATCTTGAAACGTATGTTTCTGCCATTTATTTATATTTTATCAGATACTCCGATCTATTATTTGATACTCAGTTTCCACACACGACCTATGTGTGGTGTAGAATAGAGAGCAGAATAACACCTAATGCAAAATTAAAGAGCTAGGCTCGACGGTAAATGAGTCCATTTGGTGTTATATAACCTGTGATATTTTACATTATTATAAACGTCTCATTTATAATGAAATAACGCATCAGACATAATATGAAAGTTGATTTTGTAGATCGTATGTTGGTTGCTGGTTGCAGGAGCAGTTACCCACGGCAACGTCTTAATCCGCCTAACGCCACACTGACGTCCTTATGACATTATTGCGATTTGTATCCACGTTTAATGCAATACAATAATTAAAGAACGATACATTGAAGTATTTATTTAGAATTGTGTTTTGTGCAGGTGGTCAGACCATTCGCGAATGTGAATTATACAGTACCAAAGCAGACAATCACGATGAAGCATTTTCTAAGGTAAGTAGCCACTGTTACTGCTAAGAGACACGCGTAGCCTATTATTGCTTTGAAGCTGAAATGTCATTGCTTTCATTTTCCATTTTTAAAAAATCACATGATTAAATTCACCGTTAGGTTTCATATTGTATGCATAGTTGTATGCCCCAATTATGTCATGGATGTGGAGACAAAAATAGAAATTAAACTATAACCGAATCTTATCAGATTATAATAATAAATTTTATATTGCATGCATTATTGTCCAATTATGTCATAGATGTGGAAACAAATATGATATATTTCCACATAAATAATATCATAAAGATCAAATATCCCCCCCCCCACACACACACACACACCAGTCAGAGGCCTTTTCATACTAACATTCTTTGTTCAATTGTTCTTAAAATGTAAATGACTGATAATACATTTTAATTACCTTTTTAATTTGAATAAGTTGTCCTCTGGCTTTCAGTTTTAAGTGCTTTCTTATCACCCACCTCTCTTAATTATATTGTTTACAATAAATGATGTTGAAAGGCATTAAACCCAGGTTGCTCCCAGTGAATTTAGTTTTGTATTTCGCCTAGACCTTTAGAGGTAGAGACCAGACTAGCGCTTATTACCTTCAAGGCACGTCACTCTTGTTCAACAGTTTTCACAATAACACCTTTTTTACAAAACGCAGGTTTGACTACAAATTCATTGCATGCCGATGGGGAGTCGAGTCTATCCTGTGAGCAGTAACTCTCAGCAACCGGACTCAAACAGGTTTATTCCTAGTACAGTATGTTTTTCTGTAGTGAAATAGACCGCAATTAGATTAGTATATAATACGGATGGATGAATTCAACCATGCATTGATTCAAAAACAGATGCATATAGCAGTTAGACGTGTCATGAAATCCTTAGGTGAATACATGCTTGATACCTGCAGGACACGAAACCTGTTTAAAGAATTTTACTTTCACTATTATATTTCACTTTCATCGCGCACATCTTTGCAGAACTGTGACCCATTTCATCATCATGGCCCAAATCTCTCTCTCAAAACACAGATATGCTTTTTATAAAGGGAATTAGGCCTAGCTTTTGTAGACAATAGAAAAAATAATGAGCATTTCTCTTTGAATAGCTCGAGGAGTGTTCATGGGAAACACACATCTGAAGGTTATGCAGTTCAGATTTATTGAACTCAAATATAATGAGCTTTCAAAATACCCCAGTGAGTACGCTTGATTCTGGGACAGAATACGCAAGTGTATTAGGCCTATCAGTTCTGGACTTGAGTTGCTTTATTCAGGCCTCTTTATTTCTTCGAATCTTCTAGGGTACTGACCCAGTTGCTGGTGTTCCTTTTACTGTAAGTGTCTGTGGCGGGGCCTGAAGTTTTGTCATCA
>NW_024121433.1:6953938-6975278 GCF_016745375.1 Pimephales promelas
GTATGCCTGCGTAAACATGCAAGTATATAATATGGTAATAAATAAAATGAAAAAAGGAAATCACCTCCTCTCCTCTTCACTTTTCAACAATGTAAAAAAAAAAAATACACTATTTGGGTGAGTAAGATTTTTTGGTCACACTTTAGGGTCCAATTCTCACTATTAACTAACTATTAACTAGGACTTTTAGTACTCCAAAATTACTGCGTATTATATTAAAAGTAGTTGTTAGTAAGTATTGGGTAGGATTAAGGGACGTAGAATATGGTCTTGCAGGATAAGCAGATTTGTATTTTTTTTAATTTTTCAGCATTATTAATTCAGGCTTCAGTGTCATAATATGATCCTTCATAAATTATTATAATATTGCTGATTTGGTGCTCAAGAAATATTTTCTTATTACTATCAATGATGAAAAGAGTTGAGCTGCCAAATATTTTAGGGTAAACCTTGATACACTTTTTGTTCAGGATTCTTTGATGAATGAAAAGAAAAACAAGAACAATATTTATTTAAAATAGAAATTTAAAAATGCATCCTTGGTGAATAATAAAATACTTTTAAAAAAAAAAAATCTCACTGACCCCACCTTAGTATTGTATTATATCTTATAGATTACATGAATATATATATATTATTATTTTGTCTAATAAAATAACATTAATAAATATCATTTCAGTGAAGTCTTTAACAGTGAATGGTTTGGATTTATTGAGACTTACTTTATCCCTGGCTGTTAGGAAACGTGGGTCATCTTGGAATGCATCCTTAACTATTTACTAAAGCGGTTAAACAATGTTAGGAGTGCTCGACATATTTTCAGAGTCCTGCAAAAATAAAACATCAATAAGTCATAAAGAGCAATAATTAAGAATTTTGAGAAACAGTTTGGAACCATATTATGGATTTTAGGGATGTGTGCCACGATTAATTTCCATAATGTTTAAACTGAAATTTTATGACCAACCAGTCGAAGAAACCCCAGATCACAGTCAAAAACAGTTTGTATCAGCGATCCATTTAAAAAAGCCTACTTAATCTATAAATCAAACAGTCAAATCCCATTCTGAATTCACAGAAAAATAGATCATATACATACGTTGTGCTTGCCTTGCATTATTATAATTCTACATTGAGTAGTTCACCCAAAATGTTTATATCAAAATTTGCTGTTATACAACCGGAAGCTCACACTCCAGAACTAGTATTAATGTCCACTAGCAGCAGCGATTTCGTTTAGTAGACTAGTCCCACACATCCCAAAGCATATGCGCAAAAATAAATCATACAAATTTACAAACAAGGATTAATAAAAATGAATGAATTCCTATTCCTAGATCATTCAGTGATTGCCTTACAGGAACTGGACTCTACTGTCTCTACTCACTGAGTAATGGTCTCCGCTGTGGCCACCATATCAGCCAGACCTGCATTCAAGATATGATCCTCCAGGTCTTTCAGCATAGGCTCAATCCCATTGGGCACTTTGTCCATCAGCGAAAACATAAGGTGCAGCTCTGTGGAAACACACCAACAGCAGAACAAACACTTCAATTACATTAAAACATATTAACACAGTAAAAAAAAACATGAAGTTCCTGTCTATGGAGCTCTAAAGCCAAAATGCACATGAGTTAAACCAAGTGTTCCTGATGCAATCTACACAAATGTGGGATTTCCTTCAGTTGTATGCTGTTGTGTTTGTTTACAGTGTAAATGGGTTGGTGAACTTAGTGTTTAGCACACAAACACACAGATGGTGAGATGGATGGGGAGGTGTTGGCAAGATATAGATGGGAACGGGGTCCCATTGCCAACCTGAACTTGCTGAGCCTTTGGTGCCAGAGCTCCTGCCGTACTCACTCTCTGTCTCGTTCCGCTTGATCATTCCCGGACATTCGGCCAGGATTGTCTCTTTGAACGACGTCACCAGCGCATTCACACAACACTCCATTAGCTGAATGAACGCAAAAGGCACAAACTGAGCACCCGATGTTAGTATGCGAAAAAGACAAGTGCGCACTACACGCTGAGCATTATTTAATAATGCGGCACACCACGGGGTCTTGTTTTGGAGCATTTTTGGAGCACGCAACACTCACTGCCTGGACGGAGTTACATTCACGTCTGGTTTCCAGATATCGAAGTGCACGCTTCTCCTCTTCTCTTAACTTGCCATCTGCCTGTCAATCAAAAGCGTCACCAGGGATAAACAACTCTCAGATATTGTGACACATCATTATCATAATTCAGAAATGTGCTGTGATTTACCGTTCATACACATAAATGCTTGTTAAACAAACCACCAGAGTAGAAAGCTGTAGTGTCAACTAGAGTTGCTGGAACTTAAAATATCGATATTCGATACAATTTTTGATAATACAGGAAAAAACTGCAACAACATTAAGGGTATAAAACCTGAACAGGTAAGAAAAATATTTTGACTATGGTCAAAAGTACATTATCAACTGAAACTCAAAATCAAAATATCCAGTTGCTCTGAAGGTGATTATATAATAATAATCTCAGGTAGTGAGAACACACCCTGAAAATGGCACAACTGACTATATAAATGAATAAAACCATTTCAAATATTCAGAATCGATATGTTATTTTTGACAACACTAGTGTCATTCAGATTTTTCAAGTTTAGAGCAGTTTTAAAATACACTCACATATTTCATATAGTTCTGAACGCCGTTCTGTTGCAGATAGGAGGGTGCTTGTGTCTTGTAGAACCTCTCTGTGGAATCCAGATATGCCTTCTCAAAATTCTCTCTATAGATCTGGAGCTTGTCATCAGTGTTGGAACACAAATTCACTGTGAGACAGAGCAAAAGACAAGAGTGTCCATTAGAAGAGGTCCATCTAGACAGAACCTGAGTGGCTTAGCATTATGATAGCTTTACCATATGACTCGCGCACTCCGATGACAAGCTGCGAGTCGAACGCTTCTCCTAATCTCTCAGCATGGACCAGTTTCATGGCACTGTCCTGGAGCCGGTTCTTTATATTACAGAATATAGACTCGTTCCATGTGTCTAGCATAAGCTTTAGCAAGAAAATGTTAATGTTGAGCATGTATTGTTACAATAATAACAACTGCATTTAAGTGATAATATAGATTGATAATATAGAAACCACCTTTCTAACAATACTGTCTTCGACACTGGACTTCTTATTGCTCCCCTGGTTACCCAGCAGGGTGATCTCTAGCTTGCAGAAGGGTTTAGGTAGAATATCACACTGTGTAAAGAACTTCCTCCACTCCACAATGTAGGCTTTAAGCAAAGCTGTGTCATCCTGGTGACTGAGTACTCGCTGAAGCAGATCAGAAAGAGACTCAGCATGCATTGATTACAGTCTTCACTTTATTATAGTAGGTGCAAAAGTGGTACAGTACGTACTGCCTGTGCTTGCTTGATGAAATCTAGGATGTCTTCTTTCAGTGCCTGGTGAATTTTTGCCGGGCCTTTGTCGTCCCATAAACACACTGCATGGACGTCTCTGCAAACCAAAAACAGTATCAAGAGATGATCTAAGATCAGATTCTACTCATTGTGCAACAATTTAACCTACTGTATGTTGTTAGTGCTAGTTGATATTATTAAGGTGAAAATCAGACCCAAACAGCACCATTAGTTAAATAAATAAAAGTCTGGATGTACAGTACACTGACTTGATATTTCAGTCAGTACAGACTATGTCACATCGAAGACAACTTACGAGAACAAATCGAACCACTGCTGCTTAGTAACTGACTCCTGACGTAGTAACTTCAAAACAATGGGCCGCATCAAATCCCATTTGTCTTCAAACTGCAGGGAGCCTTTATTCTAAGAAAGGAGATAAACAGTTCTTCAAAAATATGTTAGGAGTTTTATGCATTTAAAAAAAACATTACATTTAATTAAGTTTACATTATAGCAAAATTGTATAACACTAACAGAAGTACAGTGCAATATAATATCCGTAGATAGATTATTACAGCTTTATCATGCACTATAATAAATGTTGATGGATTATTACAGCTTTATCATTAGAGACCAGAGGCACCAGGTGAGCTTCAAGCTTGACATAAACCAAATATGCACAGGCTGAATTAATTAGTTTTGGTTTGTAATTTTAATCAAGAATATATATATATATATATATATATATATATATATATATATATATATATATCATTCTCGTGATCCACACAAAGCACAATGCAGTCCCATGATAGCAGGTAGTTTTATTTATTACTGTAAACTGTGCAGTGAAGAGAGACATAGTTGAATAGAGCTCTGAAACCCTAAACATTATATTAGCTCAAAACCTCACTAGCTGCAATGAACAACTCGAACAATGTAGTTTGAAATGAACGCGTCATGTTTAGCGATCTAATTAGAAGCGCACAGTCACCGGCTCATAGGATCACTGTCATAACACTCTGGGAGACGCAAACGATGCAAAATAATCTCACATTGTGGGACCTCCTACCTTCAATAAATTAGACGTCGCCATGTTTCTTCAACTTGAACCTCGTGTAATCTCGCGATGTTTGAGAAGGTTTGGTTGCTAGGGAGAATTGCGACAGACTGCATCAGCAGCACTGTCTGCAGTGTTGTTTATTATGTGTGTGTGTGTGACTTGATTATTTTTTGTTATAGGATTACGCGATTGTTTTTATCATCCTGCCATTAAAGTAGTGCCAGTGAGAAAAAATATTTAATAAACAAGGAATATTGACACGCAATCTAACGTTAGCAGGGTCAAACGAATTGCCCTGTCCTTGGTGATAATCTGGACTGGAGTCGGCATGCCTGATTGAAGGACAAGATGAGTTCTTCTTTCCCATAACAATCTGAAGGCCGACCAGCTGCTGCAGTTTGTAGTTGCAGATATAGACTCGTTTTGAAATCACAATTCTCATTAATCATTGATAGAAATAAATGTAACGGCTCACTTAAACATGGCGTTTCCAAACTATTAATCTTTCAAATAACTTAAGTACATTTCTGATCGATTTGATACCCGTTAAGCGTTCATTCGTGTTCATTCATTGCACACAACTTCCGTGTGTGCTGCCATTGGTCACAATTTAATAAAGAGGACGTACAATCAGCTCCAATTGGCTGTTTGGGAAATGGGCGGGGCCTTAAGTTGCGCATTTATGGTTTCTCGCTTTCATGGAAAGATGATTCTGTGGTTGTATTTTATCTGATTCGTAAACTACGGACATGATGGATCAGTTATATTCAGGTACTTAACAGACCCTTGGTTATATTCTTTTACTTGTAAACACGTGCCGTTGTGTTTTGTAGCGTAGCATATTTTTGTAGCGTAGTTTGCTTTGAGCTATCGAGCTACAAAGCTTCTAGAAATACTAAAACGCAAACGAATTTATTTTTTTAATGAATGAGTTCACCCTATTTTGATATCGGTGGTCAAAAATAGTTTAGGCTATTCAAAATTTGTCTAAAGTGCCTGACAGGTCGCCACGTGCTCTGAGGAGAGCCGCATTACAACCATCACAGCTTCAGACGTTCCACATGTGTGTCCAAAGCGCTAGTCTATAAACAACATAGCAATTCATTCAAACTTTAACCCATTTTATTATTATTTTTTCGGCTTATGCCAATGTTTTTATTAGGTCTTTATGTAGAATTAATTAAAAGTAAATTGTAATTGCTATGTTAATCTTTAGTATTTTCAATTTTATATATATATATATATATATATATATATATATATATATATATTGTTAAGAGGCTGTTATATATCTTGATCTAGTGTAGGTTTTATAGTACATTGTACACTTTCATTTAATTACTATACTTAAAGTTGGTGAGTATTAAAAAGGCTAATTACCTTTTAATTTTGGTTTATCACCTGTAAGTTAAACAAGGAAAGCTTATTTTTATTAAAGAGGCCTACTTGAGGTAAGCATTATTGGGTATACATTCCTGAAGAGATTAAGATTATTTCCTCAACTAATAAGTAGATGTTACCCAACATCATGTGACTTGCATTAAAGGATTAGTTCACCTCAAAATTAATAAGTCCTGATAATTTTCTCACCCCAATGCCATCGAAGATGTTCATGTCTGTCTTTCTTCAGTGGAAAAGACATTTCAGGATTTTTCGCCAAACAATGAACTTCAACAGTAACCACATTTTTGAGGTCCAAGTCAATGCAGTTTCAAAGGGCTTTGAAGAGCTTCAAAGGGCTCTGCACGATCCCAGCTGAGGAATACGTATTATCTAGTGAAACGATCGGTCTTTTTCTAAAAAAGAAAATAAATGTATGTACTTCAACCACAGTTCTTAGTCTTGTGCCGCTAGGCATTGCGTAGTCACGCTGGACGTAGGCTGAAGTACCGCCCCATTGTTTACAAGCATGGAGAAGGAGGTTCAAATTTTGTTGAATGACATTGTCTTTGTGTCAGTTTATTGTTTAAACTGGTCTTTTTGTGTGCGTATCCTGGATTCTTAAAACAATGGGGTGGTACTTTTGCCTACATCCAGCGTGACCTTTCCAACATGATATTCTTCATACACTTTCTCTGAATTTTCTAGGTCTCTATATGTAAAATATGGATCGTGAGGCAGGAGAGAACTCGTTTACGTATGGAAGCGTGGGAACTCTCAGCCGCTGGAGGAAATTCCTTTGTGGTCCTCGGAATCTCACGCTCAAAGTTGTTTTTACATGGTATGATTTCTATTTTATGGTTCGAAAATGTTTTTAAGTGTCAGTTATCTGCATATTCATGGCAATTCTTTCATAGTAACTTGAGAATTGTGTTTACAGGCAGCTCTTCAAAACTATTGTAATGGGTCAGGCCCTGTCCATGCTGATATGTGGGACGGCAGTTACATGTCAGTATCTGGCAGATGATGGGGTAGAGACGCCAATGCTGCAAAGCTTTCTCAATTACACCTTGCTGCTGCTCACCTATACTTTAGCCTTAGCCTTCAGGAGAGGTACGCTGCAGCACACCTTCCCTGCATGGAATCACTCACTCACTGATTTTATAAGATGTTTAGAATAATGTTGCCATGACCATACTTATCATAGCATTGCTCCAGATTTTAAATAAAACTTATTTAAGGATTCATGCCTGTATGGCCAATCGTGTGGATTAATGCTGCCTTCACATGATGCTATCAAAATTATCATAAATACAGGTTTCCTAGTTAAAAATTGGACATGAACACCATCTCAAGTCCTATTTACCACTGGGAAGCTTGGGGATAATTTTTATACAGAAGTTCCCGAGTGGGGCAGGCCATAAACTTTAAACATGGTGGAGAGAGTACAATCGCTAAATTAAATTGAGTGTTGTCAACATCCAAAGTTAAAATGTACTAATAAAACCTCATGTAGTTTTGTTCACAGCTTGGATTAATACTTTTTGCCCCCATAATTTAGGTGAAAGTAATATTGTTCAAATTTTAAAAACAAAGTGGTGGAAGTATTTTCTGATGGCTTTTACGGATGTGCAAGCCAACTACACTGTTGTAAAGGCATACCAGTTCACTACGCTTACAAGTATACAGGTAAGAATACATTCTTCGTACACACGCACACACTTTGGAGTGTTCGTGTTAAATATAATATAATACCTGTTATGTGTTGCAGCTGCTGGACTGTTTTGTTATCCCGGTTTTGATGGTGCTCTCGTGGATCTTCTTGAAGACTCGCTACAGACCATTGCATTTTGTAGCTGTGGCCGTGTGCTTGTTTGGGGTCGGGGCGATGGTGGGAGCAGATCTGCTGGCGGGGAGAGACCAAGGCTCAAGTAAGTACTGTACTTTATACTATAATGAGGACATTTCATATCTGTTATTAAGATAAGATTATATGAAATAAGGACAACTGAGTTTAGAAGATGCATGAATAATTTATCAGACTGTAGTTTGTCTGTTGCTTGAAATTGTGCTCCAAAATAGTTAATTTCTGTCTCTCTTTCACTGCAGGTAGTCATGTGTTGTTGGGGGATGGGCTTGTGTTGATCAGTGCTGCTCTGTATGCAGTGTCTAACGTCTGTCAGGAATACACAGTGAAAAACCTGAGCAGGGTGGAGTTCTTGGGCATGATGGGGCTCTTTGGGACCCTCATCAGCGGTGTGCAAATGTAAGTTTTGTTCTTCACCTCATTTTTAAAGTGAATGTCCGCATCATGCTCGCTTTTGAAGAAGAGAAGCGATATGTACACTACCGTGCTAAAGTTTGGGGGTCGGTATGATTGACAGAAGGACATTTTTATAATGTTGTAAAAGATTTATATCTCAAATTTTAATTTAATCATTAAGTTGAGCATTCAAGGTCAAATTTACATGCACACTAAGTAAAAAAAGTAAAAATAAATCATAATGTACATCACCTCATCTCACTGAAAGACTTCTTTCTGAGAGCCTACTCTGCTTTGATTGGTCTGATGGCTTAGTCTGTTGTGATTGGTCTACTGCTTACAGCAAGTGTCTGAAACAAAACGCCTATTACCATATTTGAAATTCAGCTCTGGAGGCTTTGATATAGCATGATATGAACGATGGCGTTGTTTTCCGGTAACAATTCCAGTGCTAGTCCTCATCATTGGATATACAGCACTGAAAATGGCGTTTTCTCACATGTCTAGAACTCAAACCAAACTTTTCCAGGCAAAGATGTTATTTGCACACAGCCGATGAAGACCAAATGTTACATTTTAGAGTATATTAGTGTTATTTTAAATTATTTTTCTTAAAAACATTAAAAATCTTACTGACTCCAAACTTTTAAACAATACTGTAAATCTTTAGCCCTAGTTCTTTTTAGGTGAACTGTGCTTTTTGTTTTAAAGGGCTATACTTGAATCCAAAGCTATACCTGTCACCAGCTGGAACTGGAGAATAAGTGCGTAACTAAGTGTAAAATCGTACCTTTTTTTTAATTGTCATTGACTTGAAGATAATATTGTCATTAGATAACTGAATATTTGTGTTTTGTAGGCCTGCTCTTTGTTGCGTATACTCTGTGCATGTATGGGCTGTACAGTTTCATGCCTGTCGTAGTGAAGATGACCAGCGCCACTGCTGTAAACCTCTCGCTGCTGACTGCTGACCTCTTCAGCCTCTTCTGTGGTATTTTCCTTTTTCACTACAAGGTGAGTAGAAAGAACACATTTTCAGAAAATGTTCAATAAAAGAGCCAAAAAGATTAAAATATTTTCCAATATCTTCGTCTCAGTCCTCATGCTGAAATGATAATGGCCATGGGTGCTGTGTTTGCACCAATTCTCGATATTTCTGCTTATACAGTTTTAGCTTCTAGAGTTTGCTTGATCACTTAAATATTTTTTTTCTTCTTCACAGTTCACAGGTCTGTATATCGTGTCTTTTGTGGTGATCACACTTGGTTTTACCATGTTCAACGTCGTACCGACCTACACTCGCGGTCAGTCGTTTTCCACTAATGATGAGGTGTATCACCTTGCTTCATCTGCTGATGTCCAACAAGAGGGAGCCGTAGATCAGCTGCAGAAGGAAGGGCATGATCTGGATAGAACAGGGACCAATCACAAAGCACATTGCAATGGGCACTATTCCCTGACATAAAGCTCTACAATGTACAGTAATGGATAGAGTTTATATTTTTTGCCAAAGGCAGTGTTTAATTAGTTTTTTATGGATTTTAAGTCCACTAAGGTGTGCCTTCAGACTGTATTTTTATACACCCCAATTTGCATGTTATTTAAATCTTCTGAGATTGAAGTTCAGATGGTGCATTCAAACAAGAAAAAAATATTTTAGAAAGTAATGCACTATGATTTGAACAGTACTAACTTCTAGTATTATTACTTGTATTAACATTCTTTATCTTTGTATTTTTGATTTAATACTTTTTTTTTCTTGCATTAGAAAATTATGAAAAGCTATGAAACTGTATTGAAAAATAACTTTTTTATATTCAACTTGTTAGATTTATTATTAGTATTGCACGTGCTTATGTATGTTTATATTTTATGTATCATATGCATATTTGGAGTTATTATTTATGACGATTAAAGTGGTTTGATGTTTCATAGTTAATCAGTAATATAGTGGTGTTTGTCAAATATGCGAAGTTGGCTTTACATTACAACGTTTTTGGACTCCTGGATGATTCCCCAGACTCTCAGCCAACCCAGGGACTGCCTTTGAATTTTAGTAATATTTATAAAATTAAATGAATATACAGTAAAAATAAATAAAAAGTTAACACTTTACAATAAAGTCTTATTAGTTATTGTTAGTCAATGCATTAACATTAATTAGCACTTTGTTACAGTAGGCTATTTATCTTTTCTAATGTTAGTAAATAAAAAAAAATAACCGTTCATTGTTGGTTCTTGTTAGCTCAGGTCCATTCAATAAAGAACGGGGGGTTTTTTGTAAGTAAATGTTGAAATTAAATTAATGAAATGCTTTATAGATTTATTTTTCATTTTTAATTCAATTTTTACAAAAAAAAAAAAAAAAAAAAAACTATACCAAGTTTTATTGGTGGTCCTGCTTTAACAGTGGTTCTCAACTTTTTTTTTTTTTTTGTCTGGTCTGAATATTTAAAGGCCCCCCTATATGAAAGCAGACGGCTATATTGTTGGTAGTTAATGGTATTTCTACTGGAATTATGAAAAAGCTGCTTGTTTATAATATTTTTAATTAACAGAAACAGGGTATCCTACATTAAATGAATTTCCCAGATAGCACAAGTCTATTTGATGTGATTTTTACATCTGGAAGATGTATTTTTAAGAGTGTTTGCTCATCTGCAATACGTCACATGTTCAATATTAATAATAAATCTAGTAAGTTGAATATGTTTCCTGTCAGATGTCAAATAGACTTTTAGAAAATTCCTTTAAGATGTAATGATTTAGAATGCATGTTAAACTGACATCTTAAACATCTGACAGGAAACGTACACATATACGTATTGCAGATGAGAAAACACTCTTAAAAATACGTCTTCCAGATGTAAAAATCACATCAAATAGACTTTGTGATTCCAGAAGTTTCAAGATGTTAGAATAAAATGCTAATTCAAAGTTTACTGAGGAATGTACTCCTGCTTCTAGAAGAGCAAGATCATACTATTCAATTCTAAATGATAGAGAAACAGTTAAATCTATAATACTTTCAACTAAGTATTGAAGAGTTCGAGTGACAGCAGGGTCTGCTGTGTTCGCTGCATTGCGATGCTCTGAAGCGCCCGCCCACCCTCATTCACATGCTCATCATGGAGGAATAACAGGTATCTGCCTTGCAGAGAGAGGAGGACAGGCATATTCCCATTCACAGCGACATCTTGAAACGTATGTTTCTGCCATTTATTTATATTTTATCAGATACTCCGATCTATTATTTGATACTCAGTTTCCACACACGACCTATGTGTGGTGTAGAATAGAGAGCAGAATAACACCTAATGCAAAATTAAAGAGCTAGGCTCGACGGTAAATGAGTCCATTTGGTGTTATATAACCTGTGATATTTTACATTATTATAAACGTCTCATTTATAATGAAATAACGCATCAGACATAATATGAAAGTTGATTTTTAGATCGTATGTTGGTTGCTGGTTGCAGGAGCAGTTACCCACGGCAACGTAATCCGCCTAACGCCACACTGACGTCCTTATGACATTATTGCGATTTGTATCCACGTTTAATGCAATACAATAATTAAAGAACGATACATTGAAGTATTTATTTAGAATTGTGTTTTGTGCAGGTGGTCAGACCATTCGCGAATGTGAATTATACAGTACCAAAGCAGACAATCACGATGAAGCATTTTCTAAGGTAAGTAGCCACTGTCTTACTGCTAATAGAGACACGCGTAGCCTATTATTGCTTTGAAGCTGAAATGTAATTGCTTTCATTTTCCATTTTTAAAAAAATCACATGATTAAATTCACCGTTAGGTTTCATATTGTATGCATAGTTGTATGCCCCAATTATGTCATGGATGTGGAAACAAAAATAGAAATTAAACTATAACCGAATCTTATCAGATTATAATAATAAATTTATATTGCATGCATTATTGTCCAATTATGTCATAGATGTGGAAACAAATATGATATATTTCCACATAAATAATATCATAAAGATCAAATATCCCCCCCCCCACACACACACACACACCAGTCAGAGGCCTTTTCATACTAACATTCTTTGTTCAATTGTTCTTAAAATGTAAATGACTGATAAATACATTTTAATTACCTTTTAATTTGAATAAGTTGTCCTCTGGCTTTCAGTTTTAAGTGCTTTCTTATCACCCACCTCTCTTAATTATATTGTTTACAATAAATGATGTTGAAAGGCATTAAACCCAGGTTGCTCCCAGTGAATTTAGTTTTGTATTTCGCCTAGACCTTTAGAGGTAGAGACCAGACTAGCGCTTATTACCTTCAAGGCACGTCACTCTTGTTCAACAGTTTTCACAATAACACCTTTTTTACAAAACGCAGGTTTGACTACAAATTCATTGCATGCCGATGGGGAGTCGAGTCTATCCTGTGAGCAGTAACTCTCAGCAACCGGACTCAAACAGGTTTATTCCTAGTACAGTATGTTTTTCTGTAGTGAAATAGACCGCAATTAGATTAGTATATAATACGGATGGATGAATTCAACCATGCATTGATTCAAAAACAGATGCATATAGCAGTTAGACGTGTCATGAAATCCTTAGGTGAATACATGCTTGATACCTGCAGGACACGAAACCTGTTTAAAGAATTTTACTTTCACTATTATATTTCACTTTCATCGCGCACATCTTTGCAGAACTGTGACCCATTTCATCATCATGGCCCAAATCTCTCTCTCAAAACACAGATATGCTTTTTATAAAGGGAATTAGGCCTAGCTTTTGTAGACAATAGAAAAATAATGAGCATTTCTCTTTGAATAGCTCGAGGAGTGTTCATTGGAAACACACATCTGAAGGTTATGCAGTTCAGATTTATTGAACTCAAATATAATGAGCTTTCAAAATACCCCAGTGAGTACGCTTGATTCTGGGACAGAATACGCAAGTGTATTAGGCCTATCAGTTCTGGACTTGAGTTGCTTTATTCAGGCCTCTTTATTTCTTCGAATCTTCTAGGGTACTGACCCAGTTGCTGGTGTTCCTTTACTGTAAGTGTCTGTGGCGGGGCCTGAAGTTTGTCATCAGGAAGGTGACGGGACGATGCGAGCTTCAACGCATCTGTTACAATAACAAACCTGGTGCTCGAAGGACGCTCAAGATTGGTAAATGCTTACAGTACTAAATACTATTTAGCGGTACATCTGCAGTAAAATACACTATATCGTTCTGTATATTGGCCATCCTGGATGTATGTGGGGACATTTTTTATATTATTTTATGTTTCCTTTCATTTCACAGAATCCTCACTCAAATGTTCTAAACATGAGGTGAGTAAACATGATGTTGTTGGTTTATGAAGTACAAATATTTTAAATATTGAATCTATTTTATTGCAACTTTTAATAATATTATAAAATGGAAGGTATTTTGTAATTTTATGTAATATAATAATATTTTATTTATCAATATTTTTTATTTATTTTGATATTTTCAGTTTCAGTTTTCAGTTGAACATTTCAGTTCTGTTTAGCATTAATTTATTTTTTATTAATCAAAATTTAAAATTTTCATTTAATTTTTCATCTATTATTTATATCTATTTCAGTTTTATTTCAATTAACGTAAATTATTGTATTACTTCGTTTAGTTAACAATATCATCACTGTTTATAAGCCCGTCTCAAACTACAAAGCTGCATAATTTTAACATATTATGCAATTTTTTGTGTATTAGCTAATAACTGAATAATCTTCCTTTTAATTACTCTACCTCCATAGCTTTTGCAGTCTGCCATCAGCGTTCACCCAGACTCTGTGGAGAAAACTATCGATGATATTATGGCCCTGAAAAAGATCAACCTCGACACTAACCCACAGTACGGACCCCGTCATTTGCTGATAGAGTATTCATCATCATCTACTTCTTACCTTTTGAACACATATTCTGTATTTCTTGACTTCTTCCAGGCTTGGCATCTCTCTCCAGGCTTGCCTCCTCCAGATCGCGGGTTACAGAAACCTAGTAGTGGAGGTGGAGAAGCTACGTAGAGAGCCGTACGACTGTGAAAATCCAGCACATGAGGAGATGCTCATGAAGGTATTAGTGGTTGCCAGTCTTTTTGTTATAGGCAATTATAATTCAGAATGGAACAGAACTTCAATAGCTACAAATTTAACATCTACAATGTAATAGTCTTTAAATGACACTTTTCTCAAACATATTTTTCTCACCAGCTGTGGAAGGAACTCCGTCCTGATTCTCCTCTCTCTGGACGCATCTCCAAGCAATGGTGCGAGATTGGTTTCCAAGGAAACGACCCCAAGACTGATTTCAGGGGCATGGGTCTCTTGGGCTTGCACAACCTACTGTGAGTAGCCTGGTAGAATCTGCTGAGGTGAAATCAGCACAAACATTAGATCTTCTACTTTAAACAAATGTGCTTAAGTGAAATGTATTTTTTTAGATCATACCAGATATTAACCCTGTTCCAAAAACATAGTGAGTCTTGCTGTCTACTAACTAAATAGACAGCTACGTTTTAAAGCAACATCATGTAACCTCATAAAAGACCAATTTGGAATGCTCTGCATAGGCATTCACAACTAAAATAGCAATAGATTTTGCCATTAGCGTAGCTAAGCTAACACAATCCTCTAATAAACATTAAATACATAACATACATTGAGTAAAATATGCTTTTGAATGACACTGGACTAATTTTGACGTTAGCATGTTGCTAAGCTAACAACACAGCACTCAAATAAGCATTAAATACATAACATATATTGACTAAAATACATTTTTGAATGACACTGGACTGATTTTGACATTAGCATGTTGCTAAGCTAACATCACAATACTCAAATAAGCATTGAATACATAACATACATTGAGTAAAATAAGTTCTTGAATGAGACTAGTTTTTAGCAGTTTGCAATACATTTTGACATCAACATGTTGCTACAAGACGATATAGTACTCTAATAAACAATAAATGCATAACACACATTGAGTAAAATACGTTTTTGAACTAGTTTTTATCAGCTAGCAATCGATTTTGATGCTAACAGATTACAAAGCTAAAAAATATATTCAAAATATTATATTACTATTATTTGAACTACACTCAACTAGTTTTTCTCACTACTTTGTATTATAGAATTAAATAATTTTACATTATAGTCAATATTTCATTTACTATCTTAAGATTTTTTTTCTCTCTGATCTTGTTGCAAAGCACTTTCTCAAAACAATATATCTTAGCATAATTAAGTTGTCTAGCTTTTGGAACAATATATAGACCATTTCACAAGATGTAAACAACACTGGTCCAGAAGCACTTCCTGTTTCAGTTTTTTAACACTACATAAAAGCTGGGATAAAATACAACCAACAGAACATTTAAAACTGAATCAAAAAGTTAAACAAACATCTTTAAGATGTTTTCTTTACATGTGAAATAAAGAAAACAGTTACAAACTGAAACAGGAAGTGCTTCTGGACCAGTGTTGTTTACATCTTGTGAAATGGTCTATAGGTAGCTCACTGGGTTTTCGAACAGGACAATTCAATGGCTGATTTTTCCTCTTTTATTTGCAGATATTTTGCAGAGAATGATAAAGCCACTGCTCTCCAAGTTCTCCATGACTCCTTGCAGCCCAAACACAGGTCAGATCCCTCAGATAGTCCTCTTGAGTGGTTCCTATGTACACTTTACAGAATATACATCGTTATGATACATTGTTATATCCAAAAAAAACACCCTAAATATGATTGATGGGCTTTAAATGCACATGAGCAAACATACAACAACGATCTTGCCAGTTAGTTCCCCAGAAGCCTCTTCAGGCTTACACTCATCAGTCTATTGCTTTTTACTGTGTGTGTGCATACCGTGTTTGTTAACAGGTGATGTTTTCATGCTGTGTAATCAATCAAACCTTCAGCATGCTCCTTCACCATCATGCACCCACACATTCCTTTTTTTCTGTTCCTGCTTCTTTTTTATTCACATCACTGTCATACGCAGGAACTTTTCCAAAGAGGAAGCCAGGTACTCCATTTTTTCTCTCTGTATGAAATTCATTTGATCATTTTGGCTCATACTTATGTACGGAGACGTATTGCATTCACTTGAAGAAAAAAAATCTACTCTGTTTTTCTGAATTAACGAGTTAATTTTTCATGAGAAAAAATTTTTGCTCTGTTTTTCTGAATTAATGAGTTAATTTTTCATGAGAAAAAAAATTTTGTTCTGTTTTTCTGAATTAATGAGTTAATTTTTAATGGAATTTTTTTTTTGCTCTGTTTTTCTGAATTAATGAGTTAATTCAGAAAAACAGCAAAAATAAATTTTCTCGTGAAAAATTAACTCATTAATTTAGAAAAACAGAGCAAAAACTTTTTTTCTCAAGAAAAACTAACTCGTTAATTCAGAAAAACAGAGCAAATTTTTTTTCTCATCAAAAATTAACTCATTAATTCAGAGACAGAGCAAAAACTTTTTTTCTCATGAAAAATTAACTCATTAATTCAGAAAAACAGAGCAAAAAAATTTTTCTCATGAAAAATTAACTCGTTAATTCAGAAAAACCGAGCAAAAAATTTTTTCATGAAAAATTAACTCATTAATTCAGAAAAACAGAGCAAATTTTTTTTCTCATGAAAAATTAACTCGTTAATTCAGAAAAACAGAGTAGATTTTTTTTCTTCAAGTGAATGCAATACGCCTCCGTACTAATGGCTGTATTTTGTTGTTGTTTTAATCTCGAAACGCCTTACCTCACTTCACTCTAAACACAAGGCATTATGCTTCATGTAATGTTGGTTAGTAGCTGTGAATGCTTTCTCTTTTCTCCAGTCTCACATGTGTAATTGTCGTTGTTGACCATTATATTAGCTGTTTAAAGACTATTAGCACAGGATTGAGGGGACACTAACATTATGGTTCTTCACACAGCAAGATGAGCAAAGCTGAGTGGGACAAGAACAAATTTGACAAAGCGATTGGGTGAGTTCAGAATATTGCAGACTTTTTTACACACAAATTTAAGGTAGTAGAACATAAACGTAGTACTTTGTGTTTTCATTTGGGTCAGTAAGCCACTAAGTGAAAACCGCACAGCAACATCCTAAAAGCTCTCAAAAAAACACCTTGCAACCACACCTGGGAAAACATCCACAAACTAGCAAAATAAAAACATTAAAAATACATTTAGAAAATCTATTTAACCATTAATAAAATATTTGTTCTATTTTATTTTCACTACATTCATTTGTGTGCTGCCTAACATGAACACCAGTTTTTACATCTGTGAATGTTAAAAATAATTCTGCTGTGTGTGCAGTAGTTATTAGTAGTTAAGTCCCTGAACCCTGCTTGTGTGGCAGCACTGATGCTTTGTTTGAGGGTTTCAGGATGCATTAGCTCTGATGTGTAGCGTGGAGGCTGTTAAATCACGGTGCCGGTGACATGTGCACACAGAAACATGTAATCACACAGGCAAACACTGGCAGTGTCTTAACATTTTATAATGTGTATTTACACTAAACAAGGATTTCTTTTACAATGTGTTTTGTGCTGACCCAAATCTTTTGTGGTGCAGATACTCCTTTGCCATAGTTGGCATAAACATCACAGACCTGGCGTATTCCCTGCTGGTGAGCGGGGCTCTGAAGACTCATCTGTACAATGTGGCACCAGAGATGCCAAGTCTAGTGAACTTCCAACAGACCTTCTGTGAGTGGTATCATAATGTTGCCATTGTTCTCGTTGTGAAAACAACTCTTGAAGTAAAATTAAATATACATTTTAAACTATATACATCATTTATGGCCATTCAATTATAACATTTGTAAATGAGTAAAAATAACCAAATAAAAATGTTTACATTTAATATTTAGCATGATATAAATTATATATCATATACATCATATATATATGAAGAGTTCAGATGCAAAAGCCTCTAAGTGCCATTTGAAATTTTCTTATAGAATGATAATTTTTTATCTATTAATTGTCATTTAAGTGAAATTACTGAACTTAAATATACAAGCTTGATAAAAATGATCATTCTAGAAGAAAATTTCAAATGGCACTTAGAGGCTTTTGCATCTGAACTCTTCATATATTTTTTATCATTCATTAAATTACATAAAATGAAATGCCCTAATTATTATGTAAATTAAAACACTACTGGAAACCATTAAAATTGAGTGGAACAACACTGACTCTTCTCCCTATAAAAAGCTGTCTGCAAGTTTCTACAGTAACTGTATTTCTACGGTTTCTACAATTCTTGCTTTTCCTGACCATATTACATTATATTAAAAGCAAAATATAAAAGCAAAATTTACATTAAAGGTGCATTGCGCAAGTCTCTGAGTTTTTGCAGAACTATGCCCCCTCTGGCGACAAGCGAAACTGCGACCAGAGGTGTGCACGCTTAAGTACCACACGCATATAATGTTTTTTAAATAAACATTAATGAATGGACTTTGACACACTTTCACATGCTCACAAGAAATTTAGAGATAGTTTCTTTTGAGCGCGTGAAAGTCTGTACATTTTTATTTTTGCAAATGTCCCTTTAAGGGCTTCGTACTTATTATTGAAAACAGTAAGTGTAGGTATAACTGGGACATGAATATACATTTTATTTATATATATATATATATATATATATATATATATGTAAATGTATTATTTGTTTTTCTTAGGTTATCTGATGCAGGAGTTCCACAGGTTCTGGATCGAGGAAGACCCTTGTGACATCATGGAGTTTAACCGCGTGCGCACCAAGTTCTACAAGCGCATCCTGAAGCAGCTGAAGAACCCTGACATGGCACTGTGTCCTCACTTCACGGCCTCGGACCTTCACCTGGTCAACCTGTAGCTTCTCACTCATCTCAAATCTAGTGACACTTCACCTTCTCATCCTTAAAGCCCATGTCTCATTACTGCCAACTGCTCAGCTGGTCTTCTTCTCACACATTCTCTCACCAATGTCTCCTTCAGCCTATCTAACCAGAAACAACTGAAGATCACCAGCACTGCTGAAGACCATGTTGATTGTATGTGCGCATGGCAACAGTGCACCTCACAACGATTGTGATATTTACAGCTACTGTATGCTGAAGTCAGCATCTGAATGTGGATCGGAGGGAGATTGGACAGGGCTCCCTATCCACCAGTAGGTCGAGCTGTTGGTACATATTAGGTAAGACAGTGAGCTTCAGGCATGCGAGAGTTTCGACCCACATCCACCGCAGAAGGCTGCACTGATACCAGGCACACTTAGAAACAGGTCGCCCTTGTTTGTAGTCAGTATCATACTTTTTCAGCTCATATATGACGGATAACCTTTCTTTACTTATTGTGAATCGGTTAAAGGAATATCGAAGGTTCAGTGCAAATTCAGCTCAATCAACAGCACTTATGCTATAATGTTGATTACCAAAAAATAATATTAACCTCTCTCTGCTTTTCTTTAAAAAAAAAAAGTAAAATCTGCTTTTACAGTGAGGTTCACACAGATTTTGCTGTTAAAAACACGAGGAATGCCGTGTCATGTGTGAGACGTTGCAAAAGACGCGAGACATGAGCGCAACAGTTAAAGATATCCGTCTAGCGTGTGTTTAAAATGAAAAATAATGGAAAATAGGCGTTTTGTGTGAACGGCCCCTTACAATGAAATGAATGGAACCAATTTGTAAAGTGTAGCACAAGATGTAAACAATATACGTTAACATGATTTTAGTGTAAAAAAAAAACAAAACACTTATTATTCTTTTCTGTGTTTCAAATTTTAGAACATCGGTTAATACAATGATTTAAATAGCTTGACAACTTTAACTTTAAGTGGTTTTATAATATTGTTAGCCTCATTTTCTTTTAAATAGAAAACAAATGGAAGAGTCAACATTATTTTTTGTGCTAATCAACATGCTGTTAATTAACTAACTTGCACTGAACCCGGAAAAATCCATTAAACGGAAATGGTTTCTGCTTGCCGCATTAACAGATAATCATAAGTTCATAACCTTCATCATGTCATATTCTGAATTCTTCTATCAAATACTTACATAGCCGACTATTTGTTGCCAAGAAGCAGAGCTTAAAATTGAATATTTACTTGCCAAATATGGTAGGATAATGTGTGTTTTGTGAATGTTATCATGCAGAGCACATGATTGTTTCACAAATGTATTAGTGTTGATGTAAACAAATGTGGAATGTTCCATTGTTCTGTTCTAGCACCAAAGCAATAAGTGACGTTTAGAACAGTTAGTAGAACAGTCTTGTTTTCTTTTGCACAAGTCGTGCCTCTATTGTGTTACCATTGTGAGTGACACTCATTAGAATAATTCATGTATAGTTCTAAAGATTAGTGTGAGTATTCCAGGCTTTTATTTGATCTCTTCTGCATTTATTGAACTTTTTTACAGTTGTGTCACAACACAAATGCATGTTTCTCTTTTAAGTTAGTCCATTACCACGAGGTCACAGGGTTTGCATGATGATTTACTTTTTGCCTGCAAAATAATTGTGTTATCAGAATGTCACTTAATTTGAAAGTCGTTGCAATGAATGTCTATGCTACTGGCAGTGTTAAGCAGCTTCTTTTTAATAGCTATTGTTTGAATTGTGTTTCCACATGATTTTTAATGTGTACAGCGTGTCATATATTTGCCATTGCAGCACTTTTACAGATAAAGCACTTGCTGTACATAAAGCGTTCAAGGTGAAAAACATTGAAACATTATTACATTATTAAAGCTCTTCATTATGCATGGCTGAATATTTATGTATTTGTTCAGTTTTTGTGTTTTCTTTCACAGGCGTAAACCTCTAAAACAAACAAAAAAAGAGCAAAAAAAAGTAAAGGAATCTTTCGAATGAAAGGATGCATAAAAGTTTACATTTGCATTATATATGAAAAAAAAATGGAGAGTAATTAACATCATTTTAAAATTTCAATGGATTCTTTGACTTCTAGGAACACTGATACTTAATCCCATATTTGTACAGTTATTTACCTATGTTTGAGTTCAATCATCTGTTTCCATTCCCTCTCATAATAAAAAGCAATATAAATAATCAGTGTTGTTATTGTTAACTAAAACAATTAAAAATAATTTTCAGTAATTGAAATAAATGATTCATATTAAATGAAAAACTTACATTTTAAAAACTAACTGAAAATAATAATAAAATAAAATACTTTT
>NW_024121434.1:0-70692 GCF_016745375.1 Pimephales promelas
AGAGGGCTGTGAACTTTGACCTGAGTGCAAAAATGGAGGCTCTAGACCCTTCCAGAGCTGAGATATCGAAATTCAAAAATTTCACCCGAAAAAAAAAACGACAGTGTTACCCCTTTTGTTTTTTTTTCATTTTTTGGGCGAAAAATTAAGTTTCTCCAATCTTCTCAAAACTCTGGATTATGATAGAGGGCTGTGAAACTTTGACCTGAGTGCAAAAATGGAGGCTCTAGACCCTTCCAGAGCTGAGATATCGAAATTAAAATTTCGACCCGAAAAAAAACGACAGTGTTACCCCTTTCGTTTTTTTTTCATTTTTGGGCGAAAAATTAAGTTTCTCCAATCTTCTCAAAACTCTGGATTATGATAGAGGGCTGTGAGACTTTGACCTGAGTGCAAAAATGGAGGCTCTAGACCCTTCCAGAGCTGAGATATCAAAATTCAAAATTTCGACCCGAAAAAAAAAACGACAGTGTTACCCCTTTTGTTTTTTTCATTTTGGGCGAAAAATTAAGTTTCTCCAATCTTCTCAAACTCTGGATTATGATAGAGGGCTGTGAGACTTTGACCTGAGTGCAAAAATGGAGGCTCTAGACCCTTCCAGAGCTGAGATATCGAAATTCAAAATTTCGACCGAAAAAAAACGACAGTGTTACCCCTTTTTTTTTTCATTTTTGGCGAAAAATTAAGTTTCTCCAATCTTCTCAAAACTCTGGATTATGATAGAGGGCTGTGAGACTTTGACCTGAGTGCAAAATGGAGGCTCTAGACCCTTCCAGAGCTGAGATATCGAAATTCAAAATTTCGACCCGAAAAAAAACGACAGTGTTACCCCTTTTGTTTTTTTTTTCTTTTTGGGCGAAAAATTAAGTTTCTCCAATCTTCTCAAAACTCTGGATTATGATAGAGGGCTGTGACTTTGACCTGAGTGCAAAAATGGAGGCTCTAGACCCTTCCAGAGCTGAGATATCAAAATTCAAAATTCGACCCGAAAAAAAACGACAGTGTTACCCTTTTGTTTTTTTCATTTTTGGGCGAAAAATTAAGTTTCTCCAATCTTCTCAAAACTCTGGATTATGATAGAGGGCTGTGAGACTTTGACCTGAGTGCAAAAATGGAGGCTCTAGACCCTTCCAGAGCTGAGATATCAAATTCAAAATTTCGACCCGAAAAAAAACGACAGTGTTACCCCTTTTGTTTTTTTTCATTTTTGGGCGAAAAATTAAGTTTCTCCAATCTTCTCAAAACTCTGGATTATGATAGAGGGCTGTGAAACTTTGACCTGAGTGCAAAAATGGAGGCTCTAGACCCTTCCAGAGCTGAGATATCAAAATTCAAAATTTCGACCCGAAAAAAAAACGACAGTGTTACCCCTTTTGTTTTTTTCATTTTTGGGCGAAAAATTAAGTTTCTCCAATCTTCTCAAAACTCTGGATTATGATAGAGGGCTGTGAAACTTTGACCTGAGTGCAAAAATGGAGGCTCTAGACCCTTCCAGAGCTGAGATATCAAAATTCAAAATTTCGACCCGAAAAAAAACGACAGTGTTACCTTTTGTTTTTTTTCATTTTGGGCGAAAAATTAAGTTTCTCCAATCTTCTCAAAACTCTGGATTATGATAGAGGGCTGTGAGACTTTGACCTGAGTGCAAAAATGGAGGCTCTAGACCTTCCAGAGCTGAGATATCAAAATTCAAAATTTCGACCCGAAAAAAAAACGACAGTGTTACCCCTTTGTTTTTTTTCATTTTTGGGCGAAAAATTAAGTTTCTCCAATCTTCTCAAAACTCTGGATTATGATAGAGGGCTGTGAGACTTTGACCTGAGTGCAAAAATGGAGGCTCTAGACCCTTCCAGAGCTGAGATATCAAATTCAAAATTTCGACCAAAAAAAAAACGACAGTGTTACCCCTTTTGTTTTTTTTTGTTTTTAGGCGAAAAATTAAGTTTCTCCAATCTTCTCAAAACTCTGGATTATGATAGAGGGCTGTGAGACTTTGACCTGAGTGCAAAAATGGAGGCTCTAGACCCTTCCAGAGCTGAGATATCAAAATTCAAAATTTCGACCCGAAAAAAAAACGACAGTGTTACCCCTTTCGGTTTTTTTCATTTTTGGGCGAAAAATTAAGTTTCTCCAATCTTCTCAAAACTCTGGATTATGATAGAGGGCTGTGAGACTTTGACCTGAGTGCAAAAATGGAGGCTCTAGACCCTTCCAGAGCTGAGATATCAAAATTCAAAATTTCGACCCGAAAAAAAAAACGACAGTGTTACCCCTTTTGTTTTTTTTTCATTTTTGGGCGAAAAATTAAGTTTCTCCAATCTTCTCAAAACTCTGGATTATGATAGAGGGCTGTGAGACTTTGACCTGAGTGCAAAAATGGAGGCTCTAGACCCTTCCAGAGCTGAGATATCGAAATTCAAAATTTCGACCCGAAAAAAAAACGACAGTGTTACCCCTTTTGTTTTTTTTTTTTTTTGGGCGAAAAATTAAGTTTCTCCAATCTTCTCAAAACTCTGGATTATGATAGAGGGCTGTGAGACTTTGACCTGAGTGCAAAAATGGAGGCTCTAGACCCTTCCAGAGCTGAGATATCAAAATTCAAAATTTCGACCCGAAAAAAAAAACGACAGTGTACCCCTTGTTTTTTTTCATTTTTGGGCGAAAAATTAAGTTTCTCCAATCTTCTCAAAACTCTGGATTATGATAGAGGGCTGTGAAACTTTGACCTGAGTGCAAAAATGGAGGCTCTAGACCCTTCCAGAGCTGAGATATCGAAATTCAAAAATTCGGCCCGAAAAAAAAACGACAGTGGTACCCCTTAGGTTTTTTTTTGGGCGAAAAATTAAGTTTCTCCAATCTTTCCAAAACTCTGGATTCTGATAGAGGGCCATGAGACTTAGACCTGAGTGCAAAAATGGAGGCTCTAGCCCCTTCCAGAGCTGAGATATCGAAACTCAAAAATTCGGCCCGAAAAAAAACGACAGTGGTACCCCTTACGTTTTTTTTTTTCGGGCGAAAAATTAAGTTTCTCCAATCTTCCCAAAACTCTGGATTCTGATAGAGGGCCATGAGACTTAGACCTGAGTGCAAAAATGGAGGCTCTAGCCCCTTCCAGAGCTGAGATATCGAAACTCAAAAATTCGGCCCGAAAAAAAAACGACAGTGGTACCCCTTACGTTTTTTTTTTTTTTCGGCGAAAAATTAAGTTTCTCCAATCTTCCCAAAACTCTGGATTCTGATAGAGGGCCATGAGACTTAGACCTGAGTGCAAAAATGGAGGCTCTAGCCCTTCCAGAGCTGAGATATCGAAACTCAAAAATTCGCCCGAAAAAAAAACGACAGTGGTACCCCTTACGTTTTTTTTTTCGGGCGAAAAATTAAGTTTCTCCAATCTTCCCAAAACTCTGGATTCTGATAGAGGGCCATGAGACTTAGACTGAGTGCAAAAATGGAGGCTCTAGCCCTTCCAGAGCTGAGATATCGAAACTCAAAAATTCGCCCGAAAAAAAACGACAGTGGTACCCCTTAGTTTTTTTTGGGCGAAAAATTAAGTTTCTCCAATCTTCCCAAAACTCTGGATTCTGATAGAGGGCCATGAGACTTAGACCTGAGTGCAAAAATGGAGGCTCTAGCCCCTTCCAGAGCTGAGATATCGAAACTCAAAAATTCGGCCCGAAAAAAAAAACGACAGTGGTACCCCTTACGTTTTTTTTTTTTCGGGCGAAAAATTAATTTCTCCAATCTTCCAAAACTCTGGATTCTGATAGAGGGCCATGAGACTTAGACCTGAGTGCAAAAATGGAGGCTCTAGCCCCTTCCAGAGCTGAGATATCGAAACTCAAAAATTCGGCCCGAAAAAAAAACAACAGTGGTACCCCTTACGTTTTTTTTTTTTTTCGGGCGAAAAATTAAGTTTCTCCAATCTTCCCAAAACTCTGGATTCTGATAGAGGGCCATGAGACTTAGACTGAGTGCAAAAATGGAGGCTCTAGCCCTTCCAGAGCTGAGATATCGAAACTCAAAAATTCGGCCCGAAAAAAAAAACGACAGTGGTACCCCTTACGTTTTTTTTTTTTTTCGGGTGAAAAATTAAGTTTCTCCAATCTTCCCAAAACTCTGGATTCTGATAGAGGGCCATGAGACTTAGACCTGAGTGCAAAAATGGAGGCTCTAGCCCCTTCCAGAGCTGAGATATCGAAACTCAAAAATTCAGCCCGAAAAAAAAAACGACAGTGGTACCCCTTACGTTTTTTTTTTCGGGCGAAAAATTAAGTTTCTCCAATCTTCCCAAAACTCTGGATTCTGATAGAGGGCCATGAGACTTAGACCTGAGTGCAAAAATGGAGGCTCTAGCCCCTTCCAGAGCTGAGATATCGAAACTCAAAAATTCAGCCCGAAAAAAAAACGACAGTGGTACCCCTTACGTTTTTTTTTTTTTCGGCGAAAAATTAAGTTTCTCCAATCTTCCCAAAACTCTGGATTCTGATAGAGGGCGATGAGACTTAGACCTGAGTGCAAAAATGGAGGCTCTAGCCCCTTCCAGAGCTGAGATATCGAAACTCAAAAATTCAGCCCGAAAAAAAAACGACAGTGGTACCCCTTACGTTTTTTTTTTTCGGGCGAAAAATTAAGTTTCTCCAATCTTCCCAAAACTCTGGATTCTGATAGAGGGCCATGAGACTTAGACCTGAGTGCAAAAATGGAGGCTCTAGCCCCTTCCAGAGCTGAGATATCGAAACTCAAAAATTCAGCCCGAAAAAAAAACGACAGTGGTACCCCTTACGTTTTTTTTTCGGGCGAAAAATTAAGTTTCTCCAATCTTCCCAAAACTCTGGATTCTGATAGAGGGCCATGAGACTTAGACCTGAGTGCAAAAATGGAGGCTCTAGCCCCTTCCAGAGCTGAGATATCGAAACTCAAAATTCGGCCCGAAAAAAAAAACGACAGTGGTACCCCTTACGTTTTTTTTTTCGGGCGAAAAATTAAGTTTCTCCAATCTTCCCAAAACTCTGGATTCTGATAGAGGGCCATGAGACTTAGACCTGAGTGCAAAAATGGAGGCTCTAGCCGAACAGGATTCATTTGCCTCGATCCACGCTGAAAAAAACGTCTAAATGACACATTTTTAATGAAGCAGCCTAAATAGTCCACTTTGGAAAATGTGTAGATGTCACGGTTTAACCCCCTCAAACGTGAAACTTACACGTTGCGTTAACACGCTCCATTGGAGAGATATCCGGATGTTTATTTGCCTCTGCCATAACGACCTATTGGTTTTCAATGGTTTTTAATGAAGCAGCCTAATGAGTAAAATGTCTGTATTTTTCCAGCGTCCTCCCAGCTCCTTGTTTAAGCAAAAGGTACGCTAAAAACAACGTATTACATCGACGTTAAACCACGTTAACCGTGTTAACCATAACCTTTTAAATACTCGACCTAGTTCCATTGCTTAGCAACGGGAAGAAACTCCTGTAACTTCAGTGCCCAACCCGTATCACGACAGGACGTGAAATAATCACGTTGGTCCACTTTGGAAAACGTGTAGATGTCACGGTTTAGTTTAAACTCAAAACCATAAATAGGGCTATACTGCTTTATTTTTCCAACAAATAAAACCCTGTCCAAAACACTCTTGAACTCAACAGATGCAATGGCTCAGTTGATAAAGCGTTGCGCTTTAATCAAGAAGACCTGAGTTCAATTCCCATACTTGCGTTAATTTGTTGTGATTATATCAAACAGAAGAGGCCTAAACAATATTTCTTCAACCCGGTATCGTGACAAGACGTGAAATAATCACTTTGGTTCACTTTTGAAAACGCGTAGATGTCACGGTTTAAACCCCATCAAACGTGAAACTAACACTTAACTGAAACTTACCTATTGGTTTTCATTAAACTGAGAAAAATGGAAAAGATTTAAAAAAAAAAAAAGATTTATACGGCTTTTAATCGGCATTTTTTTTTTAATAAAACATACACTGAAAATGGAGAATTAACATCGCAGTCATGTGATTTAGTCAGCTTGATTAACATTATTACAATATATTACTATTTAACACAGATTTTATTTGCTAATTACATAAACTATAAGCTCAATTCATTAGTATAAATATATATTTAGTATATATTTATAAATATATATTTAGTATAACATTTTTAAGTATATATATTTGTATGGTCCTCGAATGTGTTCAAATATTTCACCAGTATCAGCCTTTTCACAATTTATCACTCTGCTTGTCTGTGTTTGCCCAACTTGCAGTATTAAGTAAGTCATTGGTGTCTTCATGAGTGAACAATTTAACTTTAATTTAACAGATTAGTGCCAAAAAAATTGATTATCTAACCTTAGAAAGAAACAAGTTGCTGAAACCAATCTTTAATGCTAATATATAAATTGCTCATTTTCGTCTGGACACAAAAAGATTGCACTGGTGTTTGATTGAAATTCATCTAGGCTATGCAAAATAATCCTTGAAAGATTTCTCATTAAGGCAATTCCTGTTAGGAATATGGATTGTGTATTGTCAACAATAAGCAGAAACATTCTGCATTTGCATCCAAGCGTGGATCATTCATTTCAACATTTATCATCATTCTCATATTTAAGAATCTGTCATCTTTTATGCTACTGCCAGTGCCCACTGACATACTTTTAAAGCTATTGCTATACCATTTTTTACTACCTTGTACGCTAAAATGCACACATGTAGGTCTGAGAAATCCAAATTTTTGAATTTTTGAACTGTGTGGTAATGTGGGCTGGTATGGTTACAGTGCCAGGGATGCCAGTCTGCCGCTGCATATAGGCCTGCAATATGCATTATTCTCTGTATCGAATCATGCTATCTTATTCCCCACCCCAGCCCCTGATGTTTCGGGTTCAGCCCCTGATGTTTTTGAAACCTAGAAATGCCCCTGGGTTACACAGAGGCGTTCTCTTTCATATGTTTACTCAAAGCTGCGGATAATACGCAGTGGGAACGAAATATCAAACTGGCTAAGAGCTTAACTAGTAGGCTAAATGACAAGATAACTTACATGACTAGTTAAAGCAGACAAAATATGGGAACCTGTTGCCATGTCGATATTATATTACCCTGGTAGTAATCTCTATTAATCTCCAGTATAATTACATTGTTTGATATAATATTGTTTTATTTGATATGTAAATATTAACTTTTATTTTATATTGGTTTATTTATTATTACCATATGTTACTTGTATTTATAAGTTCATATTGTGTCCAGTTTGGCCCTGTAAATAAAGGGGTATTATTTTTTTTTTTTGACAAAGTGTGTGCCGTTTCGTTTTCTTAAGTACCATTTCAAGAACCGTTTAGGCACCGGAACCGTTTAAAAAATACCGAGTAGGTACTGGTATCGGATAAAACCCAACCGATACCCAACCCTAAGAGGCAGTCATCTGGGAAACTGGTTTGAGGTACCAAATCCAGGAAAACCTCCAGGTGTTCCTCAAGAGAGCTGTTTCCCTGCTCAAGGCACATTAGTCTTACTGCAGGGAAATCCATGTTTGGTCGGTTCTTCTGTCACGGTGTAGTGTGGAATGAAGACAGGCTGAGGCTGAGGCAAAGCTGCAATACAAAACATTTACTCAAAAACTCCAAACAGGTACAAGGAAGACTGGCAGAAGATTACACTCACTATCCATGAAACATAATCAAGAACCAACAAACAGACTGAAACAGAGAGAACTAAATACAGATACAAAATGAACACTAACAAGGTGACACAGATGATCAGGACGATGAACAGGTGGATGATTGAGGAAGTGAGTTCAGGTGTGGAGACAAGAGGATGCTGGGAAGTGTAGTGAAGATGACGAAGACAGAATGGTGCAGACGAAGACTGAATGTATTAATTAACCATGAGCAATACATTGTTACAGCATTTATTAATCTTTGTTAATGTTAGGTAATAAAAATACAGCTGTTCATTGTTTGTTCATGTTAGTTCACGTAGTATTAACTAATGTTAATAAATACAACCTTTGATTTTGATAACGTATTAGTAAATGTTGAAATTAATATTAACTAAGATTAATTAATGCTTTAGAAGTTTTGTTCATTCCTAGTTCATGTTGTGAAGAGTTTCCGTAATAGTTATATTTATGTGTAATATATATACGGTAATGTTTTTATATATATTGTTGGAAATCATATGGGTATAGTGAAACTAAATTCATTAACACACATAGAAAATGATGCAGAATGTGTCAATAGTACCTAGCAGGTGTTGTTGAATGTTGATGCATATTTGCAATGAGTCAAATGATTGTACATAACAACCCAAACAGGTCAAACTTCATGACAGCAGCCCACACAGCAGGTGACACTGAGCGCAACCACGTCCTGAGCTCCACAAGACGAGATCAGCAGGATGCAGATCAAGAACGTCTGCTGTTAGTATTAAGTGAATTCTCCTGGTCTTCTCCCATCTCACCTTCAGAGTGAAGGCTAAGCTTACAGCATGGAGCTGGATAAGCAGCAGTGATCTTTATTGAATCAGACCGTCTGCTTCAGAGGCCCCTCGACATCAAAGCAAACAGCCTGCTTTATTTTAAAACATCAGGCCTGTGTTAGAGCAGTGGCAGATCCTGCCCCATACCAACTCTATCTCTCACACACAATCCACATGTCCTCTGAGAACTTCCATTTACAGCTTCACTGTGCTTCTGACTTACAAACAGCTGTAGAGAGTGGCAGACTTCTGCATTCCCAGAAGGTATTTACTGCCATCTCCTTGCTTACAAATTATAGGCATCATTTTAAACACTTAACAACCAAAGACAAGATAATGCACCAGTCATTACTGCTGTATATTGATCTTTAGTCCCAAACAGGGACTAGATCACTTCACAATTGCAAAGAAAAACAAATAGCTTAAAATTCAGGCCTGTGTCCTTCTTGTTTGGAAATTGTCTTTGTAGTTTACCTGAAGCAGAATCCATGTAACACAATATTCTGAGAAATGACAAATGATTGTATCTTAATTTCTCTCAAGAATGTACATTGTACATTGACCATGTTAACACTGAATAAACATATTTTTAAAAATGCAGAGAGTTGGAAACGCACTACAGTAAATAGTACATTAAATACATTAATCTCCTACATTTTGGACGGAAGGACGGACGCTCTATTATGTTCATATTTACAATAATTTGCAATTGATATATTTACAATGAGTCCTAAAGCTTCCTAAAGGTCATAAAGTAATAAAAAGTAAAGAATAATAATACAAATAAATAAAAGTATTGTATTCTACTGTATAAAATCAAATATACTCTATTCAACATTATATAATATTTTCACAGCATACACAGAGCCATGAATAATTCATGAAGTTGCATACATAAAAGCATAATGTTTTAAGTAATTTAAGTCAGTTATGAGTCATTCTTTTGTTTTTGGATCTTTTCAATGAATCAACTTGATCTAGCTCAGAAAGCCAGTCTCAATGATTCATTCACAAATTATCAAACTGATTTAGTCTGATTTAACATTTTGAATAAAGACTATAGAGAACATCAGTCTGTTCATCACACAAAATTATTCCTTCACTTATATATATATATATACACTCACCTAAAGGATTACTAAGAACACCTGTTCAATTTCTCATTAATGCAATTATCTAATCAACCAATCACATAGCAGTTGCTTCAATGCATTTAGGGGTGTGGTTCTGGTCAAGACAATCTCCTGAACTCCAAACTAAACGTCAGAATGGGAAAGAAAGGTGATTTAAGCAATTTCGAGCGTGGCATGGTTGTTGGTGCCAGATGGGCCGGTCTGAGTATTTCACAATCTGCTCACTTACTGGGATTTTCACGCACAACCATTTCTAGGGTTTACAAAGAATGGTGTGAATAGGTAAAAACTTCCAGTATGCTGCAGTCCTGTCGGCGAAAATGCCTTGTCGATGCTAGAGGTCAGAGGAGAATGGGCCGACTGATTCAAGCTGATAGAAGAGCAACTTTGACTGAAATAACCACTCGTAACAACCAAGGTATGCAGCAAAGCATTAGTGAAGCAACAACACGCACAACCTTGAGGTATACCACTAATCTCCACTACAAATACAAAAAGAGGCTACAATTTGCAAGAGCTCACCAAAATTGGACAGTTGAAGACTGGAAGAATGTTGCCTGGTCTGATGAGTTTCGATCTCTGTTGAGACATTCATATGGTAGAGTCAGAATTTGGCGTAAAGAGAATGAGAACATGGATCCATCATGCATTGTTACCACTGTGCAGGCTGGTGGTGGTGGTGTTATGGTGTGGGGGATGTTTTCTTGGCACACTTTAGGCACCTTAGTACTAATTGGCCATCATTTAAATGCCATGGCCTACCTGAGCATTGTTCCTGACCATGTCCATCCCTTTATGGCCACCATGTACCCATCCTCTGATGGCTAATTTTAGCAGGATAATGGAACATGGTTTCTTGAACATGACCATGTGTTCACTGTACTAAAATGGCCCCCACAGTCACCAGATCTCAACCCAATAGAGCATCTTTGAGATGTGGTGGAACGGGAGCTTTGTGTCCTGGATGTGCATCCCACAAATCTCCATCAACTGCAAGATGCTATTCTATAAATATGGGCCAACATTTATAAAGAATGTTTTCAGCACCTTGTTGAATCAATGCCACGTAGAATTAAGGCTGTTCTGAAGGCGAAAGGGGGTCAAACACAGTTTTAGAATGGTGTTCCTAATAATGCATTAGGTGAGTATATATATATATATATATATATATATATATATATATACACACATCTTTATATATATATATATATCTTTTAAATTATTTGTATATTTTTATTTTATTTTTAAAGCTAAAAAGCCAAAAGTAATTTTATGATTGCAGAGAAAGAAAAAAAAACCCAAACAAAAACACACAAGAAAACGGCCCAAAATTTTGCAATGATGCAGAACCACTATTTGGTTTTAAGGATTCCCACAGTGCAGCTGGCCAACCGTCTTCTCATGTTGTTCACCATCCTCCAATGAGAGGTGTAGAGTTGTGGTTTCAAGCGAGGCTGTTTTTAGACCAAATCCTATTCGCTTTTGCACTCTTTTTCTCAGCGCTGGTACTTTATGGGTGGTGTAGCACATTTCAGGAAGTGTCTGGCCCGCAAGGGCTGCGGCTGCTTGGCTGGCTTAATTAGAAGGAAGCCTGTGCTGCGTGGAACCTGGAATAGATGACCTATACTGCCAGGTCGCTGTTTGGCGAGCACTAGCTCCAATGCCTGGGCTGCAGTGAATGGCGTATTACCTGGGCCGATCCCTGACCTAGAGAAGGCTTGTTAGCACAGGGTGCAAAAAAACTGGGGGAGGGGTTGGGAATGAGGGGCTCACAGCTGAACAAACAAGTCAAGTAGCTGACAAACACCATAAAGGGCTCTGGGGGCTCAGATTAACCCTTGCAAGTGTTTGTCCATATAAGAACGAATAAAGGTGGCTGGAAATGCACACATGACATTATGACCTTAGCCGTGATCTTTGCCTTTCACCTCACAACACCCCACAAGTGTGTGACCTTACAGATAACAGGATAGGAATATGCAAAAACAAGTATATTTTTCATCTTTTGATTTGCTTTTAAAATGATGCTGTTAAAAAAAATTTAACCTTTTGGAAGTGTTTTGTCAATCAATCGGTCACACGTTAGTGTGTACAGATAATATATTTGTATAAAAGTTCTGCCAATGTTTTACATTGTCTACCAGCGAACAACTTGACCCGCCCTTCAACGCAGGATTTTGCTACTTGGTGGATACGACTGTATCCATGTTTCCCTGAGTAGGGGAACGAAACGCTGCGTCTCATTGACTTGGGCTTGCCTGCATGTCTCCTTCAAGCAAATAAAGTTGACAACATGCATCATAGGCACCATCTTATACTCATGGGTGCTCGCTAATGTCATGGACTGTCGTCATCCAATAATATTTGGTGTTTTCACACGTGCTTCAGACACCAGTCACGCTGAGGGAGTTTCTCATAGAGTCAATACAAAACACAGTGTCTCGCTACAGTCGTAGCGACAGTCGTAATCTGAGATGGTTTAGAAGTCAATATATCATTAGTTTTCACATGTTTTATGTATAAAATGTAAAATAAAACAGGCAAATGTTACATGCACAGAATCCACAGTAAAATCCCTCAGAACATAGATAGGAATAAAACTGGAAAGTTTGGTTTATGTACGTGCTACTGACATGGAGATTTCCGGCTCAGTGCGGGAGAATAAAAGTGTAATTATGCAATCAATTGGTTATAGTTATAAAAAAAGAAATGGCCCACAATCTAGAAAATGTGTGTCAGAGGGCTTAATTTAGTGGGATGAAAAAAAAATTAAGTTAACACATTGAACTGACAGCACTAATTTTGTCTTGTAATATACATACTTAGATTCCTTTTTCACATGTCCACTCTGAAATAAGACACTGTTCCACCATCGCCAAACAAAGAAGTAAACTAGTCAGAGGAGAAAGTTATGCCAAGTTCCCCTTACTTCTGTTCTGCACTGAAAGGGCGTCTGTCTGCTATTTCCAGCACAGAATGACCTTGTGTGACATGATCGGTGGAAGACGACCTGTGAGGCTCTGTGTACTTGACTGTGTCTCTGCGCACACATCAGTTCATATACAGTGCAATAAAACAGTTTTCAGTGGCGGTAGAAGTAGCTACCCGTCGTGTGAGCTGGTTTGAGCAGACAGACACAGGCCACATGGCAGAGATTCACTCTGACAGGAGAGCTCAGCATGTGTGGACAGCAGGCCGAGCGGGCCAACGCTAGCAGGCTTTGATCTTCGCTCGCACTGCCGTCTGTTGTGCATTTTAGGGTTGCTGAGCGCGAGGCATCGGATACACCTTGAATGTCCTGTGCCCCTGCCACCTCTTAAAGACCAAGTATCTCTTTTCAAAGCTGAAGGGGCCCTCTGAAACCCCACTGCCACAACCTCACAAATAACATTACGGTGTGCACGGCATAAAAGTGCCACTGAATTGGAGGACTGAAATGAAAGTGACACAGGGAATGTGCTTGTGTCAAGGGTCCAAGGTGAGCTGTATTATTTTGTAATATGTGTCTGCTCATGCTGTGAAGAGCAACAGGTGGAGGACGTCTACTCAAGAGCACAACACGTCTACCAAGCGTGAGTGAGATTTATGTTTGATGAATTATATGCAGTGAACAAAATCAACACCAACTGTCAAAGAAAATCGAATTGCCTTTCAGTTAATTTTAAGAAATCAAATTATTTTTCAATTTGTGTACATTTGACAGTACATGTCAAAAATTAATATATATATATATTTTTTTTGTGAACACTTGTTTTTACATTGTATACATTAAATTAAATTAAATTAAATATGAACTATTAAATTATACCATGTGTCATAATTACTGGTTGTAGCGATTTTTCTTATTAAACATTACAGTATTGTTGCAAAAAGTCAATATTATACCAAACACTCCATTAAGGACAAATGTAATTATTGTCCTTAATGTAAATCGCATAAAGGACTAAAAGAGTCCAAAAAATGAAAAGAGGGGATGGTGAAAGATGGTGGTGAAAAAGAAAAAGGTGGTGAAAGAAACCAAACGTCAATGTGGCTCTGACCACAAACGCATATAAATCCACAGACAACATGTAGGACAAATTTCAGGACAACGGATAGCCACAGAATATGGATCTTAAAGGAAAACACTATTAACTTAAACCTTCCAAACACTGTCTACAAAACACCATTCTGTAATCTGACATCAAACAAAGACAAACCCCCCCCCGTTTCTCCAGCTTCTCTGGAGAGCTTCTATTTTCACCTCTGGGTTATTGTCAAGTGTGTAATTTATTTCTAGACTATAAATCTTTGGCAGGCCACAGTTAAGATTATAAGATATGTAGGGAGTAGAAAAGGCAGGGGGAAGACAAGGATAGAACTTGTGCTGTCTTTTAGAGCCTCAAAAACAAATATGATTCTACAAATAGAGCAGTGTTTTTTGTCTGGAACTCCACAAGCGTTCATGGAGACCAAACAAAAGAGTGAGGACAGTAGGCCTCCAGATAAAGATAAAACAACAGACTGTAGACAATGCATTTCGGCACATTGATGCATTTCCTATTAAAACAGGAAGCTTGGGCGGGACCCACAGATGCATGTTACGTTACAGTCCTGAACCATGATTTGAAACTCGCTACTCTGCAGTAGGTGGTGTTAAGGAGACATTTGTATGACACGGCGTATGTATGACACACCAATTCGTATTTCCATTTTTGGCATGCTATCAATACGCATGATCGCTTTTCAGCGGAGTTTATGAACACCGTTGACTTAACGCTACATTACTGTATATATACATATATGACCTTCCCCAACCCCGTCCCTAAACCTACCCGTCGCGTTTATGAGTCTTCGCCTACCATCCTAGGAAAAAAAAAAATATCGCTCCCAAGATGTAGATCTACATTTTGCTTCATTTCGCTTGGACATTTAAAGTCCCTTTGAACCTGAAGTTGCAAACGACTTTTCTCCAGTGCTGTGACGTATTTCCAAGTGAAAGGGAATATTGAACAGAAGGCAGGGTTTTACTCTAGCGCTCCTCCTCTCCATCTCTCGCTCATAGCACCATATGTCAGAGTTCGCATGCCGCTGGAGCAACTAGGGGTTAAGTGTCTTGCTCAGGAACACATTGGTGTCTCACAGTGGATTCAAACCCAGGTCTCTCACACCAAAGGCATGTGTCTTATCCACTGCACCATCACCACCCAAGATTACATTCATAGTACACACACTCATACTATCTAGAACATACAGTACTTTTAGCACTCAAAGTATTTATTTAAAACAAGTAGCGATTTTCTGACGCAGCCCCTGAGTTATATGTACACTTTGTCTTTCTGGCAAAGATGACTCACAAAATTAAGGATTTTTGAGATTTTGCTCTCCAAAACGTCAGTTTGAGGTAAGTGTTCCTGAAGTTTGTTTGATTTTTTTTTTTTTTTTTAACTCAAATTTACTCAAAAGATAAGGCTGGATATGCGATCTCAACATGACAGCTACAATAATAAGGCAGCCCATTTTATGTAGAATAAAACTAGTTTAAAACTAGACTAAAGACGCATTTATTTAGCCTGGCATTCATATAAATTTATCTTACAGTTACTGTAAATTTGGCCTCTAGCTCATAAACGCCAGAGGAGAACTTGCTCCCAACTGAGCCTGGGTTCTCCCAAGGTTTTTTTTTTTTCCATTGGGTCATCTGATGGAGTTTTAGGACACCATCGGGTCACTTGATGGAGTTTTTCGGTTCCTTGCCACTGTTGCCTTTGGCTTGCTCAGTTGGGGATATTCAAATTAAATGACCCATCATACCATTGATCAGCTCTACCAAACTTGATTGTCTTTTTCATGAATAAACGCACACTGTTAAGTTGTCTTGATTGATATTGTGAAGCAGCTTTGATACAATCTGTATTGTGAGAAGGGCTATATAAATATATTTGACTTGACTTTAAACAGTATTTTAGTCTTTATTGATGCATTAATGATTTTAGTACATATAAAAGGAGACAGTCAATGAATGAATGAATGAATCAATCAATCGACACTTTGAAGTGCACTTCATATCTCAGTTTTATTGAGCATTACAATAGCAAGAGGTTACTACAATCTGCTGTTGGAAACGTTCACAGACATTTCATAATAAATGCAGGGTCAAGTAAAACTAAAATAAGCATATATATATGCTCAATCATACATTTTTTTTTATAGTAATGCAAGAATATTAAGTAAAGAAAAGTTCTCAACTGCAGAACTTGAACTAATAGCCCTGCCAAAAAAACCCTCATCAATGTAATAACCGTCAACATATTTGATTCAGTGTAATTTATAAATACATTTTAGAGATCCTCTCATTTTTCTGCCATAATAAAATACAGACCTAAAATATACTTTGCATTTTCAAAGATGAACTAACAGTCATTTTTTAGCTTCCTTTTTTGGGGGGTGGTCTCATCTCCTGAGCACTACACATGGCATTAGAAAACACACAAAGCTGTTGACATGTTAATACAGCTTAATCACAGAAGTGCACTATGCAGCTTTCAAATAAGGTCAAGTGAACTCAAAGTACGCAAAAAAAATGCATACTTGGATTGTGAAACATGCGCCATGTTCTTAGTACACACGAGCAGTGCAGTTAGTCATAGTGCACGTATTTAGTAAGACGCTGAGCAAAAGTGCGTGTGCATCTAGAAGATCTTTTTGAGATCCTACTGCCATCAACTTTGTGGTGAAAGTGTAACAACCACGATTCAACATATTTTCAACGGTGCATATCATTAGATTTGAGAATAGTCCCACTCTTTAAAGAAATAGTTCACTTGAAAATAAATTTCTGCCATTCACTCGCCCTCGTGTCATTCAGATCGAAAGTTGGATTTCAAAAGAATAGATAGATCGCAATTTTAAGGTAAAATGGAAATACAAACACCAAAATATCACGTGACGTGTATGAGTTCAGCAAGAGTTCTAAAAACTCAGGTCAAATGGATCATTTTTATGATATTTTGAATCTTTTTCAATATTTTAAAGCTAAAAGGAAAACAATGATGAGGATCCTCTTGTGTTCTGCTAAAGAATGTATATATATATATATATATATATATATATATATATATATATATATATATATATGTGTGTATATATATGTATATATATATATATATATATATATATGTGTGTGTATATATATGTATATATATATATATATATATATATGTGTGTATATATATTTATATATACACATGTATATATATATATATATATATATATATATATATATATATATATATACAATGACGAGGATCCTCTTGTGTTCTGCTTAAGAAAGTAAACTGTACAGGTTTAGAATGACACGAGAGCAAGTAAACGGCAAATTTTATTCTAAACTGCTATTCCTAGCTTTAATAAAGTCAAACGAAAAGGCAATTTTTGCAAATTTCAAAAAGGATTTTATCCTGCATTCCACTCTGTCTACGCATTTGCGACTTAACCAGACTCACATCAAGCACACGTCAAATATCTCCACTCAGACCGAAAATGTTAAGACCTATAATATGAATTACTAAACTGAACTTTTGCACAAAACAAGCACCTTATCTATATATAAAACATAATAGTAAAAGTAATATCAAACATCAAGTAAGCCGTTTACATTAATGGCCACCCTGTTTCAACAACCCTTAGCTTATTTACAACGAAAAGGACGGTGCATATTGTTTAAGAGAGGAATAGAAATGGAGCATCAAGTCTTGTCCAGCACATATTAGAGGCTGAGTTCCTTGGAAGCCCACTAAAACCAGAGCAGTGCACTAGTCCTGAAGTGCACTTGGCATGTCCTTTTCTTAGCAGACGCCTTAGGCAAATTACCCTGCTAACCCTGTCCCCGTCCCCCCATCTCAAGTGACACAGATGACACTGTCTATGCTATGCCCATGAATGGAACGCAAAAGTAGCACGGTATGTTTTAGAAAAGGAAATTGTGAATAAATGTTTTTATATCTGTGCAATAAAGAAAAGATGGAAGAAAAGATATATTGCAACCTTTTTGTCCCTTTATAATGGTGTCCTACGATGACACAACATCAAGCTCTTGCTTATGCTGCAGAAATAGAGGATGATTTCACACCGCTTCAGTCACTCACGGTGCCAAGTCGACAGACTCCACCTTCGATTGCCAGCGACTGTCCGGCCACCGCCCCAGGAGGAAGTCTGGATATGTGAGTCTGGCAAACAGAGAGAGAGAGAAAGATAGAGTGTTAACAGAGTCAAGTATGAGTGTGGCGGAGAAGCACACAGCTGTTGAATAGTGGGAGTGAGGTGTCCTCACTGCAATCAAAGGCATATGCCCCCGTCCCGCTCTCTGTCGGGCAACAATAAGCGGCCCTCGGGGAGCCAGAACCATGTGCGAGGAGAATAGAAGTGAAGATATCATCCCAGAGCGCCCCGGGCCACCTGTTGGAAGCACTGGTTCATGGCGGGACAACACGCATAGGGTGACAAGTCAGTGGAAAACTGTGACCCCTTTCAGCACATCCATGTGTGTCAGTTATGCTATGATAGTGATCCATATCTCACTCACACAGTCTATGTGACCTCCAGCACAAGTGTGGGTAGATTACCCACAAGCTAGAAGACAATAGCTCAAAACTAACTCAAATAACTAAAACTAAACAATAGAACATCACACAAACACAAGCGAACATCTATTCTGTAAAAAGATCAAGGTAATAATAAATCCCTAGAAAAAATAAAGTCAATGAATAATTACAAAATAAATGTAAATATAAGAATGACATAATTAGAATACAGGGCCCTATAACTTCTGTAACGCAGAAAAAACAGATGGAGTGATAGAATCCAGTAATAAAAATTGGATTTACAGTATAACACACGATGTCTTTTTTTAGCGAATTTTGGATGAATAAATCCAGAAAAAATAAAATGGGTTAATAAAATGGAATCCAGATGTTTTTGTTTTTATAAATAAAAACAGGGACACTAAATGTAAATAAATGTAAATTATATAAAAATACAATAAATGACCGAAATAGTACTGAACCCATGCCTCTACATAAGACTGTTGATATATTGTATCATCGGTTTAAAAAAAAATTAACTTGTTTCCAACAATCTAGTGAAAATTGGAGTCCACACAACAACCCCAACTGAAACATTGTGTTTTACAAAAGGCGTAGCTTGTCGGAGCAGCAATAATGCCACACAACTTTGGGTGACGCGAATTTGAGTCCCAGGTCGTGATTCTCCTATAACTTTCTGTCAATCCTCAACTGTTCTATCAAATAAAGTTAAAAAAGCCCCAAAATATCTAGAAAATAAAAAAGCTTAGCTTTAAATCTAGATTAGTAACAGGCATAAAACACCAACTTTTTAATATGTTTCTGCTAATTGCTAACACACCCATGTAACAATCAACGCATTCAGACATTACTGTAAAGGATGAGGACAACTATAATACAGGGGGAATCATAACACAACTCGCATTTCACATTTTTTTGCGACCCCATGGAACGTTATTCCAATGTTCTGTCCATATAGAGATAAAGCCTTTTTTAATACATGACCATTACATTAATTTGTGCAATAACATGGCCCAAATATTCTGGCCATTAGAGTTCTGCAAGATGTTTTTGTGAGATGCTAGGGGTGGTTGTAACAATTAGATGCCAACGTCTTCAGAGTGGGTTTTAGCACTATGCTATGTGGTTACCAGGGGGTTCTGGGTGGTTGCTTATTGGCCTAAGGGTGTATTCACACCAGTAATGTCTGATAGTTCACTTACTTTGGTCCAGACCAATTTTTTTTTTGGTACCATTCGCTTTCTCACTGCTCTTTTTGCAAGTGAACCAAAATTTGTAAACAAAACCACACGTGTGCTAAGGTCGTCCATTCATTGGACAAGGAACCTCAAGTAGGGATAGCAGGAAGTGCAAAAAAGGCTCAGCGTGGAGATATTTCATACTGCAATATTTGTTCTTTTACTAATTTTGTGTTATTCTGTACAAACGCAATATGAAGAAACTAATGAGTATCATATGATACAATCATCTATAAGATGTTGTAATTCGGATTTTGAGAAGACGACGATGTGCAGCAAGACGGTCATAAATTACATTTACTTTGATTTTAAAGGGTTAGTTCACCCAAAAATGAATATTCTGTCAGTATTTACACACCCTAATGTTGTTCCAAACCTCTATGTTTATTTGTTCTGTTGAACACAAAGGAAGATATTTGGAAGAATGTTTTATTCAAACAGATCTCATTCCCCATTGACTACCATAGTATGTATTTTTCCTACTATGATAGTCAATGGGGAATGAGATCTGTTTGATTAAAACATTCTTCCAAATATCTTCCTTTGTGTTCAGCAGAACAAATAAACACATAGAGGTTTGGAACAACATGAGGGTGAGTAAATACGGACAGAATTTTCATTTTTTTCAAATTTCCCTTTAAATTGATTCAGTATATTTGTCTTGTGTTCTGTTATTATGGAAGCTTGTTTCCACCACTGAATAAAAAAAATATAAAGGTAATTGCGACTTTTTCTCGCTCACAATTTTGACTTTTTTTCTTCACAAATTTATAACTCGCAATTCTGACTTGGAAATGTTATTCCTCTCCAATCGTCAAGTGTAACTTGGACTTATTCTTCTTATAAATGACAACAGGGTTTTGAAGTTGAACACATTTGAATCTACTTGATGGTGTTTTATCTGGAATGGTTCACATGTGGTTGGAATTACCACTGCTGGAAATAATCATGAAGTCTTAACGCAACCTAAAGATTAGACTCAATTCTGTGTGGCAAACCAGAGATTCACTGACTGAGATGGACATCTAGATTCAAGCCAAACATTTAAGCAGTTGGATATAATCAGAAAACTGCTTTGTTTGAGACCAAAAGTATGCCATTAAAATTCTTTCTTAATTGCCACGTAAAAATGTGTGTATGATGTGTTAAAGAGCTGAAACCCAGAAAATGTGGGGCCGCAGTGTAAAAAGAGATATATGACAATGGCCGTGCTTCAGCTGTGGTTTTCACATATTTTGTTCTCAGCCACAATGTGCCATCCCTTCTTTCGAGGGGCTAAATGGAAAAAGGGAAGAGTGAGCAGTGTAACCAATTATCAGCAACCACGGATGCGTTTCCCAAAAGCATTGTTGGCCGACTATGGTCGCAAGTTGTGACGTTAACAACAGTTTCACCGATTTGCCGTTTCCTGCAACCATAGTTCTAGTGAACATTCGAAAACAGTATCACAAACTTGCGTTGTTGAAACAGTTTATTGTTCAATGACATGTGTGGACTTAAACAGATCATGCTCTTGGGCACAACAAGCAAGCTAACAATCAGTAAATTCTATATATTTCATTCTATTTAAATAGTGTGGTGGAAGGAGCAACGACATACACAATTGTTGTCTAGGCCGCAGGAACTTTCCCCAGGAACTAAGGACTTTGGGATGGTACTCAGTGTGCTAAATATTTCCCCCTCCGAAAGTCTCTGCTTGCGAGGTAGTACTTTTTCAAAGTTTAGGAACTTTCAGGGGTGGAACTTGGGCGCTGAACATGCTGATTGGTTGAGTCCATACCACATTTTGATTGGTTGACTCCACGCAGATTTTTAAAAATATGTTGCAGTTTGCTTTTCGAATCAATTATGGAGTTTAAAAAATATGGCAGATGGACCGACGAAAGGTTCAGGCTTTATGGGGGGCTTGGGGTGTTCCTAGGACAAATTGTCACGGGTAATTTCAGTGGAAACGCGGATTCAACTAAATGAATAAACCCGCCAATAAAGCTAAATGACATCTAACAAAAACAGTGAAATAGTCATTAATGACTACCACCATTTTTTTACAGCAGAATATCGGATATCTCAAATAGATTAATTAGTAGAAAAATATTAATCCAGCTACACGTGACATCAATTACGACAGTCCTATATTGTTGAACCAATGTAGTTCAAAGACAGAGGTGCAAAAGAGTCACTACGGCTTTGGAAAACAATCATGACTAGTTGGTAAGTTTCCTCAACGATGGCATGCATCATACCATGGTGGTTAATCAGAAAGTTACATCACTGCACAAGAAATGCACCCCAGAGCAAGGATGAGAGGACATCAGAAAACCAGCTCTTCTCAAACAGCAATGATGCGTGTGGATTTGGGAATTGAGCTGGAAGGTTTGAAATCTTGCCAGAAAAAAGAAAACATGCAATCCACATTCCAGGCTATACATCGGACTACATGTTTGTCAGTGCACCAAACACAGAGGCCCATCCGTATCCTGTTCCTATATGTGTACAGTTTCATGACCACAAATATCCTGTATACATAGTTATAATTTTATGCTGTGCAAAGTATACAACAAGCAAATTCTTTTAAATGTATGGCTACAAAAAAAATTAAGCTAAATTAAATATGGCCTAACATTGCAACTGTGCTAACAGATATACAAACTGAACAGGTTGAAAAGATCTGGAGCTAAAGAGGCTTGTTAAATGTAAAAGATTCATCAATGCCAGGCATGAAAGCCAAAGGGCTTGAAGCAACAGAGAGGGTCCGCTTCCAGCCAATCTGCACTGACAATAGACCGGATAAAGAGCACACTGGCTTCTGCAAGAACTGACTAGAGCCCCTGTTCAGAGCACAAACCTAACAAAGGACTATTCTAAAATGGGTCAATGCACACTTCTAGACACGCTCTGAGCTACTAGCGTGAATAGAAACGGTTAAAACGGCACACACTCCTAGAGCTCTGGACTGTGTTCTATCTCGCTGAGCTGCCAATCAGCTCTGGGCTTTCATCTCATCAAACACACACACACATACATACACAGCAGCACAATGCATGAAGGAATGGGAGGAATGTTTCTGGAATGGTACAGAAATGAGTTGGTGTCTTTCTGCAGCAGTCGTCGGTGGAAAGACCTGTCACAATTCAGCAGGATTGTTCATTTTATGAGTACCTGCTGTTAATTACATACCAGAAACTTGTGGACTGATACTAAAAATATAAGAAGTATATTTGTGCATGTTGCCATGCTTTTATCACTTTTCAGACATTAGGACATGACTGCCAAGTCCCAAGTGCCAAAGATAAATCAATGGGAGTTTTGGCAAAACTTTATTAATCATTCTGAATAACACTAACAAACCTTAATTGTGAGAACTGCAAAGACAAGCATCTCTATTAGTGTTGCTCAGACTTGAACAAACCCCACAGATCAATGTAGTGTGACAATGTATGAAGCACAGCTCGCCATGAAGTCACGTTCAAACCAAGCATCTTTCTGTGAGTCAAATCTGTGAATTTACTTGACCACCTTGAACATGCTACGCCTGTGTGGTAAAATCTTTCACTACATCACATGGTTCCAAACTGACTTACAATTCACCCATGGAAATGCAGATTTCACTCATGAAAATTCATAGAATAAAAGTTAAATTGACCGAACCTTAATTATTATATTTTGGTATATAACTCAACACAAACCACTGGTGTTGCAGGCATGCATGATGCCCGAAATATTATTTAAGAAAGATTATTACTATTATAGATTATATTATTACTATCTACTATTGCTATTCCTATTATAACAGATTCAAAAATTCTAATGTTTTTTTCCATGCTAATGACTAAATTGAAGCAGGGACACAAGCCATATCTAGGAATCAGAAAAGCATAAAGACTAACCACCCCAAATGCCCTAGCAACTGCGGAGACTGTGAACAGCCTCTGATGAGGGTGTTCTGATGTGGGAACTTCTTACCCTGGGTTTACTGTCCTGGGCAGACATGTATCCCACACACATGCTCTCTGTAGTATGGCTCCATAGAAACTCCACTGTGAATAAAAGAGAGACAATAACTGTGAGATATAGGTTCAAAAAAATCCTTAGAAGATTACACATCCTATTAACCTCGAAGAAAATTAGCATCTTGAGGAGTTTCAAATGAATTTTTAGAAGTACTTTATTTTATTGATGAATGAAATATTAGAACAGAATAAAATCTCATGAACCACAATGCATATTTTATAGAGATGGTTAAATGCATCGCAATTCTCTCTTCAAAGATTCTGAATCAATTCTGAGTAAGCATTTGTGTGTGCTCTAGAAACAACCGTATTCTGCTTGCTTTGAATTCTCACACACACACCCCTTCGAATAGCGCTTGCGGCATGTGGCGGTGGGGTGAATCAGTGTTAGTTGTTAAATGCACCTTAAAATGCTTTTATGATGCAAAATTAACATAATTAATGTCTGTTATGTCTTAAGGGATTACACAGACAAGCCAAAGCATCTGTATTGTCAAAATAGATCTGTGCATTAGTGTGAATGCAGTCTATTTTTAGATCTCCTGCTGTCTATGATGTCATCTTTGTTTGTGTTTCTTTGTTCTTTTGTTATTATTTGATATTTAAATGTAGGTTTTGAAACCATATTTAGTCAGTTAAACTCTTAACATAAAATTGTTTTAAATTTGTAATTATTATAAAAAGTTCTTCGATTTATTTATACATTTGTAATTTTAATATTAAACATGTAAATGTAAATCAAGAACAATTTTGGAATCGGATCGTGACTCCCAGAATTTAAATTGGATCGGATCATGGGGTGCTTAAAGATTCCCACCCCTTATATTTTACTCATTAATGGAAAACCCATTAGAACTTCCAAAATGAAAACATGGCGAATTATCCTTCTGAGTTAACCTTAAATTGAAGTCAAGACTGAACGGTTAATGAACCAAACACACAAAGATATTTCATATCAGTCTGAAATGTGTTCTTCCATTGAGTGTTGTCAGCCCTAATCATAACAATGCCTCTATTATCCCGACCACACTCTCAGACCACACTTTGAGACCTGTTTATTCTGTTATTTGTGAACGTAGGGAGCTGCCATGTTTATCCCTGAATGTTTAAACAAAAACGACTGGAAAAATAGTCAGCATCTTTAGACAAGAATGTGAGGGAGGCATCAGAAAGGATGAATGGGGGAGAGGGGGGCAAAACAAAACGAATGACTTTCAGGGAATCTTCAGTGACACAGTTGTTCTTCAAAAATCCTCCATAACGGCATCTTTTTATGTAACACTTTCAGGAATGATGCATTAAATTGTTCAAAACTGATACTAGATACATGAGGTTACAAAAGACCCATTTTAAATAAATGATGTTCTTTTGAACTTCTTTTGTGGAAAAAAATCGGTTTCCACAAACCGTTTTGAACACTGATAATAAGAAACGTTCCTTGAACATCAAATCAGCATATTAGAATGACTCCAGAAGGATCATGTGTCACTGAAGACTTGAGTAATGATGCTGAAAATTCAGCTTTGACATCAAAAGTTAAAATAATAATAATATTTCTCAATATTGCTGTTTTATGAATGCAGCCTTGATGAGCATAAGAAATTCTTCAAATAAAATAAACAACTTTATGGACCCCAAACATTTGAACGGTAGTAAATAAAATTCACTTTGTAGCAGGTAATAATAATGATAATTCCGCTAATGACTGCATTTGCAGATTTCAAACACAGATGGCGACAGAGAGGAAAAAACTGTGGACTGCAGCGTTAAATAAAACAAAACAAAAAAAAAATATTGCACCATTGACTTTAGACCAGGTTTTTGTTGGTCAATGGCGCAGTCTATTTCAGTTGCCAAAAAAAAGTAATGCGCCAACAATGCGTCAAAACACACCTCAGCACACCCAAGGGCGCATATGCTATTTAAACAACGTGGCACAGGACTACATGGTTGAAACTAGCGAAAAACACTTACCGCATTGCGCCGGGTGTATGATAAGGCCCCTTATGATTAGCTTGCTTGGGTGTGTTTGATTAGGGTTGGAGCTAAACCCTGCTTTGTAGTATTCTTTATTATTATTTTTAATGCACTTAAAATATCTAAAAAAAATCTTAAAAAAAAAAAAATCAATCAATAAAAAAAATAAAAAATACAAATCTTGTGTTCTCTGGATTCTGTTCCAATCCATTCGGATATTTTTGAAAACACAATCATCACAGTTTTGGACCTCAGGTGTAATGAATTTAAGCTGAAGCAGGACAGAGGAGCACGTACCCAGCAGAGCCTGGATGTCTTCAGATCGTTGGGCTTCTCCACATGTGCAGCACCTCAGAACAATCACCCCACCCAGAACACAGTCCTCGCCAGCCAGGAACGGCGAACCTTAAACACAAACAAGCCAACTGCATTTCAACCGTGACCTTCTTTCCACTACAATCAGTCTATTTAGATGTAAAATCAAAATGAAAGCACATTGGAGACATCTAAGAAAACCCAGCGATTCGGTCAATGATTTATTAGTTATGCTCTGTTCTGAGAAGTTAATGAAATGAGCGGAAAAGCAGTACATTTCCGTACTTTCCCCTGCCAACCTAAACGACTGAAAACAATTATTCTTTCCAAAGCTTTTGTTTTATTAACCAAATGAGAAAAATTGGGAGCAGAGACACTTTTCGCTCTTTAATAGGTTAATGATGGAATGAGTTATTTCTGTAACCCCTCACGGAGCTCTGATAAAGAGACCGTGTTGAAAAAGCAAGCAAATACAAAAAAACTGAAAGAGTTTGCGCTGCAAAACGGGCTTCAAGCCCATTCAAATGATTACATCTCAAAACCAAAGGAGTGCTGGACACAGACTAGGTTTGAAGCACTCAAGCATAACATCAGTCCACAGGAGGGAAGAGTTTTAAATTTCACCGCAGATAGGTGCTCCGTTTCATTAATGCCATATTGATTTTGCACATCACGTTGTGTTCAGCTTTTTTACACTGGACACGCGTCTTTTTATAACACTTCTTAATTAAAACCTGGACAGCCTTCACACAGAATATATGTCTTAACCACTAGAATGACATTATATAGATCAGTGGTCTTAACACCACAATTCAAAATACATTAAAAACGGATCTTAATCCAATATTCCATAAAAAAGGCTGTTTCATTCTGTTTCATCTAAGCATCTTCACAGTTTAATCAGTTTACACAGCTTTGAGAAACACTTGATTCATATTGGTTAGTCACAGCATTCCACAGTCAAATGTTTTAGTAGAAATGGTGGCACTCCAGAGACTGTCTTCTCACATTAAATTAGATAAATATTTCAAGTGTGCCAGTTTAATTATTTAGTAAATAATTGTAATCAAAGTGCAGTCATCTGATCATTTTCACAAAACAAAGCCCTTAAAGTAAGGGTAGGCAATTTTCAGAGAGGCTAGCAATAGCAGGCTAGCTTTAAAAGCATGAGATCCCACCCTCCCTTCAGAGCTTCTCCAAATTCACGGCGTCATTTTGTTATTGTTATTGAGTAAAGCATGTAGCACATTTTGCCGTCAAGATGTTTGTTAACAGTATATCGCTTCAAAGGTTTTCCAACTTATTACTTCTAACGAAAATAACTTTGCTGTGAATATATCGGAGCATTGAATCACATTCAGACTCTTGTACATTACGTGTGAAAGCTGCAGTACAGTTAATGGCCTCTGGTGTCGCTAATAACAAGGGTTTCTGAATTTTACATATAGTCCCTTTAAAATGAACACTATGCAAAATTTGTACCTTAATATAACAGCTTCGACGTCATTTTAATGGTAAACGTACGGTGGCCCAGTAGTGCACAACACAACGGAATTTAAAAAGCAAACATAAGTTCACAATACGATGAAATTAAGCCACAACTGAACAATGGCAAGGAAAACTTTACCACGCTCCGAGAGCCCTTTAGTGGTCGGGAGCATTTCCGTTGTGTTGAAGCTTTATTTCGTTGTGTTGTTGCTTATTTCCATTATGTTGTGGCTCAGTTCTGTTGTGCTGTACATTTTCCGTTGTGTTGTGACTCATTTACTTTGTGGATTCATTTCGTTGTGTACTTATGTTTGCTTTAAAAATTTCGTTGTGTTGTGCACTACAGGGCCACCGTATAAACTAACTCATAGTAGGGCGAATAATCACAACAGTAAAGCAGGCTGGGACGCTGCTGGCAAAACCCAAGGGGGTAATCCATCAGCCGGAATTTGTACACTCGCGGGAGACGCCATTGTAGCAGAACCAGCTGTTAGCATCCCATTGACTCCATTCATTTTGGCATCACTTTGATAGCGAATAACTTTACATCTGAGGCGTCCAAAGACTTCATTTGTCCATTATTTATTTCTAAAGAAACACGACAATGTATAAAACGTTCCATTACTTTGTATCTTACGTTTCGGCCCCCGTAGAAGCCATTTTTCTAAAAATAGGCTAAAGATTGCGTCATAACCACGGGACTTTCTGTCACACAATAGAGACATTGCCGTATAAACAGGAGGAGAAGCTCACAGGCAATCTTTTACTGTCTATGAGGCAATCGGAGGGACATGGAGGCACAAAGTCAAGGTAGAAGCCCATAAATAGAGAGTCCATTAAAAGCAACGGGACAAAATATCTCAACAACGTTTTTGAGGAATTGGGTGATTCAGATTTGTCTTGGCACAGCTACTAGAAGATTTTCAACTGTCAGACTGTCATCACGCTGAGTTTGAGCCTGCGCAGTCGCTCAGACGTCAGAGAGGAAGTGCAATAATCAGACTTCAGTCTTCTCCGTTGAAATCAATGGGGTCGCTTTGTCCATTTCTTTTACTGTCTTTGGCAAAACCAGCAATGAAGGTTTGAGAGGTGGTGCCCCGCAAATTTCGTGAGAATCAAGGCTTGCTTTACAAGACAACGTCACATACATCAACCACATATGAAGCAGCCTCTATGGAAGACACCAACACGAATTTCAGACATGAATCATGGGAGAGTCGACGAAGAAAACACGGTCTGAAGGAAGGAAAAGAAAACAAGAAACTGACTGCGTGAGGAACCAGACAAGAGTCCCACTCAGTCAGGATTTCACTCGTTGGCGAGACTCTAGGGGTCGCTGTTTGAAAAAAAAAAAAAAAAAACGGAAACTTCATAGTACACAAAGTCATATACATGTTAATTAGAGACAATATGCATCAAACGACAAGGGTTCTATTTTCGGCTGACAGCTAAATGATTATCTCACGTGTTTGTACTTAAGTTTTTAATTTGATTTGAGTTTGGATATCATATATACCAACTTAAATATAGCCACGATAAATGTGACAATGGATAATTTGTCTCAGATCTTGAAAACAAAAGAAAGGTATGAGTCACTAAATATTTTAAATAATATTAAAATGGTTTAACTTTCATTAAATCGATTAAATACTTGGTAACATCAATTTTGTTGCAAGTGTGAGACAGCTGTGCACTGCAATTGCAGAGAGTCCGACCACACGCTCTTCTGATTGGCTGCGATTTGTGATTTATTTGGTCGCATTAGGAATCTTATCGCATACGTTGTGTTTTGGGTATGTTGATTTATGAGAGTCAATATAATGTTGATTAACCAAGCTTTGCAGGAACACATAAAACTCAATTAAATAAATAAATAATAACAATCAAGAAAATCTCACATTTGAAGATTTCCGTGCAACAAAACTATAAAGGTCACAGGCCAAAACCAGCAAATATTCCCACATGTACTTTGTGTTACATTCAATATAAAATCCAAGCAGTCACCCAATGTCACAAGCCCAGAATGGGAACCAAACAAGCAAAGCTTCTGAACATGAAAGAAGGCGACATCTTCAAATGGACTGTCAAAAGAGTATTTATGGCATCTGAAAATAACTGTGGCCACACAAATATGATTTAACCAAAAACTTGTGGAGCCCATTCAAAAGAATGTTATTGATCCACAAATCCAAACATAAAGAAAAAAAAAAAAAACCATTGCGGCTGCCGAATATTTGTAGCCCTCATTTCCAGTCAAGCAAGTTGTTAATGATTTTGTTGTTCAGTTTTAGCTCAGAGCTGCTCTTACTCACACATACTGTGGTGAAGTGATGCTAGCCTGCTGAAGGAGAGAGAAACATGAAAACAGGATAACAGGGAGGGAAAGAGAGTCTCTGAGAGTCACTCACTGATGAATTTATTTTGCATAGCCTCCAGTAGGGCCTGGTGTGCGTTTTCAGTCTGCATGGAGGTAGAGCACTCTCTGGCCAACATGGTGCGAATCAGGTGCTCCCCAGACCCTGTAACAGTACAGACAAGACCCACATTCAATAATTTCATATAAAAATAAAACATAAATTAAAAAATAATAATAATAAGACATTATGTGTATTGTACAACTGCGTGTAAATTTACAATTTAATGTTTGGAACAGTTAGTTCCAGTTCTGGTTGTCTGTGTTCATGCCCTGGAGTTCATGTTATTTTCATACTGAATTGCAATTTGTCTGTGTATTTGCATAATGAATTTAGGGCTGCCCCCTAATAGTCAAATGAACATTCGATAAGAGGCAAACAAGAGGGTAATTATGTCAAGCAAGAAATCGAAAAGTTCACCTATCATTCATCGATCTCAAACATGGCTTATCATTTGAAAAATGCTAGTGGCCTAACGTTAGCCACTTTACATGGTCACTCGCTCTAACAATATAGCTTTATCTGTGCACTTGATTCATAGTATTTTAATAACCAATTCCATAACCAATTTGAAATGATTTGAGCTTTGTGACATGATGCTTTATTCTGCTGGAAGTAGCCATTAGAGGATGGGTACATACATAGTGGCCATAAAGGGATGGACATGGTCAGAAACAATGCTCAGGTAGGCCGTGGCATTTAAACAATGCCCAATTGGCACTAAGGTGCCTAAAGTGTGCCAAGAAAACATCCCCCACACCATTACACCACCGCCACCAGCCTGCACAGTGGTAACAAGGCATGATGGATCCATGTTCTCATTCTGTTTACGCCAAATTCTGACTCTACCATCTGAATGTCTCAACAGAGATCGAGACTCATCAGACCAGGCAACATTTTTCCAGTCTTCAACTGACTAATTTTGGTGAGCTCTTGCAAATTGTAGCCTCTTTTTACTAATTGTAGTGGAGATGAGTGGTACCCGGTGGGGTCTTCTGCTGTTGTAGCCCATCCACCTCAAGATTTTTCGTGTCGTGGCTTCACAAATGCTTTGCTGCATACCTCAGTTGTAACGAGTGGTTATTTCAGTCAAATCTGCTCTTCTATCAGCTTGAATCAGTCGGCCCATTCTCCTCTGACCTCTAGCATCAACAAGAAATTTTCGCCCAAAGGACTGACGCATACTGGATGATTTTCCCTTTTCACACCATCTTTGTAAGCCTAGAAATGGTTGTGCGTGAAAATCCCAGTAACTGAGCAGATTGTGAAATACTCAGACCGGCCCGTCTAGCACCAACAACCACGCCACACTTGAAATTGCTTAAAATCGCCATTCTTTCCCATTCTGACATTCAGTTTGGAGTTCAAGAGATTGTCTTAACCAGGAACACACCCCTAAATGCATTGAAGCAACTGTCATGTGATTGGTTGATTAGATAATTGCATTAATGAGAAATTGAAAAAGTGTTCTTAATAATCCTTTAGGTTAATGTGTATACACTCACCTAATTTCGGTTCAATTTCTCATGTGTGAAAAGGGAAAAACATCCAATATGCGGCAGTCTTAAGGCCTTATTGCCTTATTGATGCTAGAGGTCAGAGGAGAATGGGCTGACTGATGATTCAAGCTGCGTATGTGTGTGTGTGTGTGACTGTGTGCGTGCTTTAATACAATTTTAAATGTATTAAATTTGTTTGGCAAGTCAGGTGTCCCCATGGGAATTAAGAACATGTAAAATATAAGAATAGTAAATCTCACTGTCAAGACACTGAAGACACTCACAGTCATTTGCCTTTCAAAGGCACCCATGTATAGCAGCCAGTTTTCAAAAGGGAGGGAGGGTAAAGAAATGCCTTAAACACAAAATGTCTGGCAGCCTCTGAAACCATAAAGCCTTAAGAAAATAGCCGTGTTGTTTCTGTAAACACAAACGTGGGCCCCGTAAAATATCAGGTAACTACAACAAAACTCTGTGCGGGTTTGTTGCCATGACAATTAGATGCTAATTTCTTTTCTTTTCTTCTTTTTTGTTGTTTTAACAAAAGAATGAATAAACGACTGGCTCCACCATTGGCTCACTATTTCCAAGTTACCGTAAACCCTCTCATTCTCTCTTGAGAAATGAATGTTACTGGCAACAATATCACAAGTTAACAGTTAATTTAACAAGCAAACAGTGCCATGATAGTGCAAACTCAATTTCCAGTGGAAAGTAAATAAAACACAACAAACCAGAGATGGCATACAAGGGGCAAACTTGGCAAAAGGAATCAACACTGACCCTCAGCGAAACCACAACGAGCGCTGACGAGACTAACATGGTTGACCTGGGAGAAAACGAGCTCTTTGTGTCAGTATGAAGCCAGAATGATTGTTTTTCTCCTCCTTTTGATAGGAACGCCTTTTAAGTTGGGAAATGAAAAGCAGGTGCACCGCTGGAGCGCACACTCGAACGGCCTGTCTTCACCACCATGAGTTTTCAATTTTGAGGAGGATGAAAGAGAAATGCATGCTGAAACAGCCATGGGGGGAGAAGGTGATAAAATGTGTGATTCTGCTTTTGTTTTTAGAATGGCGGACGATCAAAAACAAAGAGGCACAAAACACAAGTAAGTTCCGTGCCTGTTGCACATGAGTTTGTGCGATTATAAAGTAAAAATGTCAAAAGGGAGCACACGTGTAAAACAGTGCTCGTAATATTTCAGACCTGTTGAAGCAAGCAATCGGAGATCTCACAAAACCTATCAAGAACATGTCCATGAGTAATATTTCCCATCTAAAAAAAAAAAGATACCATTAAGATTGTTCCATAAAGGTTTCATTTTCTTGAAAAAAACTTTCCACTGAATTCTCATTACATCATTACAGAAAAGGAAAAAAGCAATCTTTATTTAATTTTTCTTTTTAAATTTACTTTATCACTGTGATGAGAACAAATGTCATACAGAGTAGCAGAAAAAACAAAAACATTTTGGGGATGTATGTGCATAAATATATAATGCTCATTTTTGAAATGAAGATACCAATGGTGAAAAAAACAACACACACACACACACACACACACACACTAAACTGCAATAGACATAGCAAAATCCCTCTAAAAGCCTGTGTGGCCAACACCATCAACATTTTTTTTTTTTTAACCAGAGGAAATCATACATGCTGCACCCCTGTGCAACATGCCAAGCTTGAATGAATCCCAGTCTCTCTGCAATGGGCCAGGTGTGTGTTCACTGCAGAGCTCAGGCCAGGCCAAAGGTGCTTTCACACAAGGGTGCCGCAGAACAAAGGATGAAGGAAAAGAAAAGAAATATGGCCTTCATCTTAACTTAACACTCTTTGGAAGTTGTGTAAGTGATTATGGCACAGGGAAGCATATTAACAGAGGCTACAGTTCGACAATTCAAAGCCAAGTAGAGCTTTTTACAAGGTGTCTGGTTGTTAAAGCAATGTCACTGCCTCGTGAAATATTATAATAAAGTTTCAGGTGCAGTTATGCACCATGTCGTGGTTCTTAAAGTATGTGCAAATTTACTGCACTGGATGGGGAGATGGGATAAATTAAATTAATACATGCAACATCAACATAATGCACAATGAAAATCTTCCTTTATCACCCTTAATGTTCACTCCTTCCCAATCAGCAAAGCCATAGCATGTCTGACCGAATCTTGCCATTAGTTGCTAAGAGGATATTCGTACCCAAAAAGTGTTGTGATGAGACATATCCACCCAAACAGAGATTTCATCTTTTCTTTTATCTTCAATTCAAACATAATCGTCTTGTCCTCGTCCATCTACCCATGAATAACAATCTGTCTTTCATCATTACTGCTTTAAGAAATCCAAAATCCTCAATGGACTGCCTTGTGTATGTGTTGTATAGAGATGTGAATCATGTCTGTGGACTATTGACTTGGGCACAGGCAATATAAGGAATAAAACCTGGTTTTATTCATGTGACAGAGAGCATTAGTTTAAAACGTGAAATGTACGGCCTTGGGCCCCGCTCACGGCAGGAATCCCAAGTAAAGCAGACATTTAAAGCAGACACTGGCAAATGACAATAAGATGTTAGAGGGACGGATTGACATTAATATCAAGGCCAAAGAATAAACAGAAAATGAGGTTGGATGACATAGATTTTTTACTACAATTAGAAATTAGATATTTTTTTAACGATTGTAATTCGGCACAAATTTCTTAAACAATGACTCAAGTGACCGACTGAACCCTTGCAAAACCTGTCAAAAAGCAGTGAATATTATATACAGTAATGTCACACTAATATGACTCCGGTGTGTTTGATACCTGAGGTACTCACAGCTGTAGAGTAAAGGCTGACGTCTCGAGCGTTTTCAGCCCAGCAGCCACACCCATAGTGAGCAGCCTAAGAAAGATATGAAGAAAAACATATTGAAAAGAATGTCTGCTGCAGTTTAATTGAATAAATGAAAACATTTTTGATTACACATCTAACCTGTTTATAAAGCACGTATAACCTACACTGTGAAAAGATCTAATTTCAGTGCAAATATTTGCAATACTGTTCAAATGTCTGAGGTCAGTAAGATTTTTTAAATCTTTTTTTAAAGAAAAAATACATTTTATTCAGCACAAATGCATTAAATTGATTAAAAGTGACTTTAACATTGTAACAAAAAATACTATTTATATAGTATTACTAGTTCGATTAATTCAAAAAATCTGAAAAAAATGATCATGCTTTCCATAAAAATATTAAGACTGTTTTCAAATGTATACAAAAAGCATTTCTTAAAGCATAAAATCAGCATATTATGATATGAAGCTTATTTTAAATGTACTATTTCACAATCTTACTCTTTTTACATTATGTTTGAAAAAAAAAATCCAGCCTTTAAGATAAGATCATTGGCAAACACGATAGAGGATGGATACCCGAACCGAGCCCAAAGGGACCCGAAGGATGTTCGGGTTCGGGTCGGGCTCGGTCACGTCGGCGCGATAAGGCATTGAACATTTGAAATTTAAAACAGTTAAAAAAAAAAACAATAATAATATTGTTTAACTGGATGCAAATGTTTGTTTTTGTGATAAAAATAATTTTCAAATATTAACCTAACCTCCATCTCCATGTGTGCAGAAATTTGTTTATGTTTCTGTGACAACGTGCAACACGTGCGTGCATAATATTGCATATTTGGCTACATGTGGCTGGCAGCGCAACAATGGAAGACGTTAAAAAGAAGTTGGCCTCAGGAGATTTTAAAACCACCAAAAATAAAGGAAAGTCGACTGTGTGGAAGTTTTTCTGCATTGTTGTCAAGGCCGATAGTGATGAACATGTTGGTTATGTTCAATGCTTTCACACAAGAAAGCAGGGGAGTTGTGGATTTCTCATGAACTATGACAGCAAGAGGACCGGGAATTCCGCCTTGCAGCGTCATGTGGATAAAAAGTCACCTGGGCTACTGCAGCCGAGTGTCACTGCCTTTGCTAGTTCCTCCAAAAAAAAAAAAAAATCCTCAGCGGGACAAACAAAAACTGACTGAGAAATGCGTTGAGTACTGCTGTAAAGACATAAGGCCATTTCGTTCTATTGAAGGAGAGGGTTTCATTGAGCTGGCCCAGCAGCTTATTAACATCGGTGCTACATATGGTTCAGTGGCAGTGCAGGATGTACTGCCTGATCCCACCACTGTGTCAAAACGGTGCCTTGAGCTGGCAATAGAGAAACGCACAAAGCTGGTCGAGCAGCTAAATAACTGATTATTAAATGACTGAGGTGAATTCGATCGGAATGACAACGGATATCTGGACGGAAGACTACCACAAATCAAGCTACTTGACCATCACTTGCCATTTCGTGACACGATCATTTAAAATGATAAGCACCGTATTAACAACAGTCGCATTCCCACTGGAAGAGGCTAAGACGGGAGAATATTAGGAGAGAAATCAACAGACTTCTAACCGAGTATGGCCTGGATATGAGTCTGCTGAATAAAGTGGTATGGATGACAGACCAAGGCTCAAACATCATCAGTGCCCTCAGACCATATCGAAGACTTGACTGCCAAGATCACGTGTATAATAGGGTGATGAGACACGCCTAGACCCCACACATCTGGCCCAAGATGCTCCAACTGTTGCAGACACTCTGCAAGCTACCAAGGCACTTGTCGTCAAATGTCAAAAAGTCGGGCAGGGCAGCTTTGCTGTCAAAAACAGTCATTCAAATGGCAGACACAAGGTTTAATACGGTATATCTGACCTTGAATTCTGTCCGCTCGGTTTATCAAGAACTACGCGAAAAATTAATGATTGCGCAGAGGGCTGGCAGATCGATGTCATATCTCCAGATGTCCTTGACTTTCTTGTCGAGTTCCTCAACCATTTTACGATGCCCAGCGTGAACTTGAAGGTGACCAGTACCCAACGATAAACCTAGTGTTTTTGTGGTTTGAGCGGCTGAAGCGTCACTGCACAAAAAAAACAAAAAAACAACTGACAGCCCATCAAGCCATCATCCGCGAGCGGCATCTCTGTTGGACTTTGCATAAAGTGGAGATGCAGGAAGTCCAAAAAAGTGCAACTTTCCTTTGGCCTTAATATAGCCAGCTCCGAATGCTGTCCTCCTCAGAGAGAGACAACCTTCTCCAGGAGGTTCGGAGACAGTTTAGTGACATCCGCACCCAGGAGACTGCCACTGAAGGACCCGCGTCCAAGACAGCTGCAGTTGACTTTGACAACGAGTGGGAAAATGTACCTGTGGCAGATGCCACAGACGAAGTCGAGCTGTACTCGACTCAAAATCATACAATGCAGGATGACAGAGATGTTTTGGGCTGGTGGAACGATCATCAACTCAACTACCCGAAGCTTAGTGTCCTTGCCCGCGGCATCCTTGCTATTCCAGCCAGCAGCAGCAGCAGTGAGCGCAACTTCAGTGCTGCTGGCAGGACCATCGAGACAGCCGTGAAGCCATCCACCGTTGATGCAATCCTTTTTCTGCATAATAACCTGGATTATCCTAAACCTTGAAGGATAGATTGTGAATAGATCCCATGTTACAGTTTTATTAGCCACACAGTTTCCAAGAAAAATGGTAAGAGTTTTCATTTCATTAAGCTTATAGGCCTACATTTAATAAGTGTTATGTTAATGTTTTGTTCTGTTAGCTTGGGTAATTTAATATAGACCTAGCTTTGTTAATTTAATTTCAATTGGTTATTTGTTTGGGCCTCTTGTGCGCACCTGTGTTAACATGCGCTGTGTTGGCCGTGTTGGCTGATGCGTTGCGCACATCTGTAAACATTTCCGGATGCCTTCCAGTTGCTAAATAAAAGCGGGCCTTCTACACAAATAAACATACGTGTCATTAGTATGACAAAAAAAAGATTTTTAACTGTGTCGGGCTTGGGTCGGGCTCGGACATAAATATCGTAATGTCTGTTGGGCTAAGGTCGGGTTCTGGTACTGCCCTGTCGGACGCAGGCCAGGCTCGGACAGAAAAATGCGGCCCGATCTGCACTCTAAAACACGAGCCCCTTTTACACAGCGCGTTGATCCTGGGGAATTGCCGGGAAATTCCCAGAACGCCTTCTGTGTGAATGCAAACACGACCCAGGATTGATAGTGACATCGGTGCCGGGTTGGGGACCTAGTCACATTGCCAGAATCAGTCCCGGAACGGACGCAGTGTGAACAAAACCCAGGACCAATGACGTAAGGGGTGTGTCATAGTAATGAAACTCGTGCCATCGCGCGACTCTGTTGCTCTTAGAAGAAAGTTGGTGTTCATCAACAAAGAAAGGACGAACAAATGTCTGCAAACTGGAACGAAGCAGAGACCAGGAGCTCCTTCACCAGCTTTGTGGAACGGTATGCGCGTGTACAAGTTTGAAACGTACGTTACACGTCTCATCCTAACGTCATTTGTCTTTACGGGATCTTTACGGGTTGTGTGTGAACACGCTCATAGATCCAGGCAATCACTGGCAGTGTGAATGAACCGAAATCAAACAATCTCGGGAAAAATGCCGGGTCACATTATCCGTGTATTTTCGGGAATCTCTGTGTGAAAGGGGCTACGGAAACACAGAAAAAAACAAAAGGTCACCTGTCCAACCCGACCCGGGTGTTTCATGGCCAGACCTCCACTGGATACTGCAGCTGCCACATTCCCATCCCGATCCACTACGACCGCACCGACTGTATCCAGACAGGCTGAGTTATTCTCCTCACCCTCCACCATGATGTCTCCTACTGGCTCCAAGCAGCCTAAATCGTTCTCCTGCGCACACAATTGCCATTCAATTAGAATTTCCAATCGCACACAGATAATAAACAGCACTATTCTGCAGTCTAACGTCCTGAGTTCATTTAAACGGTGAAATCAGTAATAAAATGTAAGTGTCAATGTATCTTCATGCTAAACCGTGGGCCAAAAAATAGGAACAAAGAGAATGTGGTTACTGGCAACTTAAAAAAAAAAACCACTCATTTCCAAAGCCCAGAATAATACTAGATTGAAACATACTGAACATTGCTTCTCTTGCAATATTTTTTTTTTCTTTCTTGTCTATGAAGTAGACTTTCAGACCCAGCTGGCTACCATAACCAAATGTGAAGTTTGTCAAACTGGGGAACTGAAATACACATTGCTATCTAGCTTGAGCAAACAAAGTCCAATTACATATCAGCATCTGAAAAATGATCCCCATGCTCTCATTTATAATGAGTAAAGTGGTCATTTTAAAGGACTGTTTTCATTTGCTGATTGCTGTGTACTTTGGAAAGAAAGTTGATGTGGACTGCAAGAGTCATGTGGAGCCGCTTGACAAATTGGCCGATCCTGGGAAAATGCGGAAGGGGACGTGATGACTTATAATTTATAATTTCATTTTCCCATGAACAGAGTGTCATTACTAGGCCATGGATCCTCTGAACTTTCTAAAATATGAGTGAACAGGCTAAAAAAGAATGTTATTATTATTGATCTCACAATCAGCGATAAATCTGACAGAATCAACTTCAGAACAACATCTGCTCTCACAGACCTTTCCAAAGAGGAGCTTCATTTTTTTTCTCTCCTTAAAGGGTAGCTGTTTGTATAACCTTCATGTCTTAAAAAATATTCTGTCTCTTTTTCGGTGTGTCATAAAAGCAGTTAGTAAAAATATTCTATCAACTTACTTCAATTAAAGGAGTAGTTCACTTTAAAAAAAACAAAAAACTTTTGCTTATAATTTACTCACCCCCATGTCATCCAAGATGTCCATATCTTTCTTTCTTCAGTCAAAAACAAATTAAGGTTTTTGATGAAAACATTCCAGGATTTTCTCCATATAATGGACTTCAATGGGAACCAAAGGTCCAAAGCCCTTTGAAGCTGCACTGAAACTCTCATTTGGACCTTGAACCGTTTGGTTCCCAATGAAGTCCATTATATGGAGAAAATCCTGGAATGTTTTCATTAAAAACCTTAATTTCTTTTCGACTGAAGAAAGAAAGACGTGGACATCTTGGATGACATGGGGGTAAGTAAATTATCAGTGAACTACTCCTTTAAGTTATTGTTTCCGATCTGTTTCTGTAAATAAACAAAACAAATTTGTCAGGGTTTTTTATACTTTTTGACCAATGAATTCCAAGTCCCTCTATTTTATGGTGACTTTTCAGGCAGATTTCAATGTATACAGCAGGTACCTTTTTTGAAGTGATATATTTAAAAAAAACACATTGTTGATTGTTTAACAATTCTTTTTTTTTTTTTTTACAGTAGAAATTAAGACCTCACTTAATTCAGATACTTAGATACTTGAAAACCGTAAAGATATAAGATTCCCAAAAATTCCCAAGTTTCCCACAACTGTGGGAAACCTTCAATTTTAAAGTCATATTTCTATGAAGCACAAGTGCACCCACTCACTCACATAAAAGAAGTTACATAAACATCTTAATTCTGAGAAGTATGCATTAAAATTGAGTGAGAACCCCTAGACTCCAGGCCATCCATGCCATAAAAATGCATTACATCCCCAGTAAAACAATAAATATGGCACTTATAAAATCAAACAAACCACATGCCACTTGAGATGAGGCTAGGAAATGTGTTGTTATCTAAAAGACCATTTAATGCATAGCTTTGAAAAAAAATGAACTGAACTGAACTGAAGAAAGACCATGTGGCATCCCAGAGGCACAGATCATTCATGCAGAAAGAGCCAACAGCGATCACTCACTTCAAACTGATGCTATCTTTAAAACAAACCTTACAAGGTTCGAACTCCGAACACAAATACCACATAAACCGAACCAAGTTAGACTGCGACGTATTTGTCTTTCCTGTCAAATAACATTTCGCCCACATTCAGACAGTATAATTTGCAACTAATGACCCAGGAGTGACCCACGTTTCACTTTCTCATTGGGACCACACAAGCGTCACATCACGGATGGATCTGAGCTGGAAGCCATTTTCCCTCGACACCTGCATTCCATGTGTACCTGTCAAATCACTTCCTTGAAAATTCACCAAAAAAGTAGAAGAGATGCTAACATGTTCAAGCACATTACGGGAAATAATTCGGTGAAATAACTTCAAGATGTTGCCGTGGGAAATTGGGCGGCGGGGTGGTGCTGAAACACGAATGCCTCAAACACACAAATGCATTGATTTTTGTTCCTTAAAAATAAGGCCTAAATGGTCCACAAAATAAATTAAGGATTTGAAACGGCTCTGACATAAATATGTAAAAAGATAAAAGTTTTCAAGTCTACCAGGTGAACTCATGCTTCTCAGGTCAGTAACAAGAAGCTACAAAAGAGCATCAGAGAACTGTGTCACCCAAGTTAAATTCCTTGCGTGCAGTGCCATGTCAGCAGTTCAGCAAGTATCCGTATGTGTGTTTCCTGTGATTGTGAGTAATTGAGGTCTCCACACCCCCCTTTAAGGTCGTCATTACCCAATGGGTTTCCTCCTCTGGGTATATGTGGTGGTTTTGAATTAGAGGACTGAACAGATGCAGATCCTGTTATCAGTCGAGTAATAATGTCAGAGCAAATGCCTCCGCTGCACTGTGTTTAGGCCTAATTAAATGTGTCGCACTAAATGGGAGGGTGGAAACCTATAGATCATGGAGCATTTATAGGAGAAACTTGCATATTTAGTTCTGTCTTTTTTTTTAATCAGAGTTTAAAGAGCACATATGTCAAAAATCAAGAGCATATCCTGAATGTTTGTGTGTTCCCTTTTATTAAAAAAGAAACTCCTAAAATTGTGACTGATCCAGACCGACAAAGGACATGACATTTCGACGGCAGCTTGGTTTCTAATTCTGAAGGCTGGGTAGCCCAGCCCATACTAAAATGTCATTGGTTCTCTCCACATAACAGTATATTAAATATAAAATATGGACTGATTGATTCATGTTATGCAGAGGTTTTGCATTCAGTGAGAAGAGAAGAATGCAACCTGATTAATGAATATATTTAATTTATTATGTTAACAAGTAAATGCTATAATCATATTTAATATTTAAATATTGAATTATTTATATACTATGTTAATTTAATAATTATATTTACCTGGAATAAATAATGCAATTGTTAGATTTTTTTTTTTTTTTTTTTTTTTGAGCCTTGAGTTTAACAGTGATATTTAAAAGGTATAATACATTTTGGTTAGTAAGAATATAATTATGATTTACAGAGGTAATCGAAATTATTCACCCCCCCTTGCTAATCAGGTTTATGGGTAAAATTTACAGACTTTCAGCAATTTGCAATGAACAAATCGAACAAAAGTAACTGAAATAGCTCAATACGACAAATATTTCAAGTGGTTTCCCCAAAGTCAACTGAAACTTAAGACTTCTGCAGTCTCAAAATTATTCAACTCCTTCATGGCATGCATCTTCAGTGCTCAGTAGAACATAACTTTGCTGTTATGACCTTCTGCAAACGAGATGTATAATCAGTAGGGGTGTAACGGTACACAAAAATCACGGTTCGGTACGTACCTCGGTTTTAAAGTCACGGTTCGGTACGTTTTCGATACAGCAAAAAGAAAGAAATGCCAGAGAAATTTTCTATTTGTTTAAAGAAAAAATATTTTTAAATAAGTGTGAGTTTTCCTAGATCTTGAAACTTTCAGGTTTATAAATAGGGGTCATCTTTGAAGGATGAACAAATAATGTTTTGGTCATCACATTAAAAATAACATTTAAATATATATTTATTTATATAATATTTGAATTTTGAAGTGCTGAAAAAAGATGTGTGAAGTACTTGAAAGCATTTCACCATTCCAGCCAAACTGGTTCCAGTTAGTGTTACTATATTAAATCCATGGTGAATGTTGCTGGTCTGTGGACGTAAAGTACTAGTTCATTCACAGCACAATGTTTCTCCTGGTTTCCATGACAGCGCTGTTTGATCTAATAGAGATCTGCGGTTAATAACGGAGAAATGTGAATGCATCTCACTAGATCTCGCAGCGATGTTATTACCTCAGTGGCGAATTCAAATGTTTTCTTTACCGGATCTCTTAGCGCTGTGTGGTAACAGTGTTGCTTGATCGAGATCGGCTCGCGCTGCACAGATGTTGCTGGTCCGAACTGATAAACGATCCGTGAAGCACATAACGAGGAGCGCAGTTTCGTTCTGCTTTCATTACGATTGCCATTTGGATGTTGTGCAACGTTGTGTTGGCCGCGTCAGCACAAATTTTGCCGGCAAGAAAAATGGTCCAAGCAATCGTTCGGTTTGTATGCGTACCGAACCGGAAGCCTCGAACCGAAACGGTTCAATACGAATACATGTACCGTTACACCCCTAATAATCAGACACCAGCTTCTGGCAGCGTTTCTGAGGAATCTTAGCCCATTCATAATGAGCAATAGTCTTGTGTTCAGTAATATTCGTGGGTTTGCGTGCTGCAACAACTTTTCTTCAAATTCCCACCAGAGATTTTCTATGAGGTTCAATTCAGGTGACTGTGATGGCCACTGTAGAATCGTCAAGGACTTTTTCTGCAAGCAAGCCTTGGTGGAATTTGAGGTATGCTTGGGATCCTTGTCCTGTTGGAAGGTCCAACGACGCCCAAGCTTCAGCTTCCTCAGTCTAGGCACCACATATCTTTCCTGATATACAGAAATGAATCAATCTTGCCGTCCACATGCTGCAGGTTTCCAGTGCCAGAGGATGCAAAGCAGCCCCAAAGTATCACAGAGCGACAACCACTGAAAGTCTGTAAATATTCCCAATAAACCTGATTTGCAATGGGTGTTGAATAAATGATTACAACTGTAATACTATTTATTATTATTAACTTTATAAATAGTTTGGCGTTGAACATGTATTCATTTTAGACCTTGGTTGGATGGGATGTAATTGTTTGTATAACATGAGCCCAAAAATGAGAGGTGACCCAATAATTTTGCAGGTTCACTCACGTGTCCACACAACTGTCTTCTCCTCTTTGTCTCGACCTGCTCTGCCAGCTCCATCTTCCTCTTGTTCCTCTTGTAGCCTGACAAACTGAACTCTGTAGAGTGTTGAAAAAGGTATAAGTCAATAATAGATTTTACTCCACTGCTTTGACTTCTAATCCAAAAAAACTTTGTCTGTGTTATGAGTCATGAGATAATGACAAATGTTTTGCTCCTGTGCCCTTATTGCTTAGATTATTAGTAGTAGTATTATTCATGATTATATATTATAATAAGGGTGTGTGTTTGGCGGGGGGAGCCTTTCCTCTCACAATAAATCAGTCTATTGGTGGAAATGTGGTTGATCCCTAAATAATGGGACATGTGTTGGAATGAGGTCATGGTTCTGGCATCAGATCATTTCCAACTCTGACAACACACACTCTATCGCTGTCTGACACACACTGGGAGTCGGCATGGGGCCCGCTATTAAAGTATAGAAGCCAGTGTTTACCAAATACTGCATTCCACTCCTGTGAAAATCTCTTAATCAAAGAAAATGAATCAATGAAATGGGCACAATTAAGTCATTTTGCACAATTGGATGGAATGCAATTAGGGCTGGTAAAAATAACACTGAGTCACTTAAAAATACTCCAAAAGATGAGATCACATGTCGTCTTGCCAATCATGATTCAATGAAATGATTACATGCAACTGTCAAGACTTACAACTGAGATAAAAGGCAGTGGTTTTGGTAAAAACATCAACATATAACAGATTACACGTGTAGTATGCTGTAACCTGTGGGAATTCACTTAAAAGACAATATAAGAATTGGCCTGAAAGAAATACAAGTGCTTTCAAGGCACTGCTGAAATAAAATGCTGCATCAGAACCCACTTCAGTGAGAGGTGTTTGCGGTCGGTTTCACTCAATAATCAACATGTAGCTAAATGGTTAAATATATACAATGAATATAAACCATCAAAATTCAGCATCCAAACTAGAGTCTGAGAGATACAAATTTTATGATTATATTACTGCTGCCAGTAACAATTGTATAATGAACAATTACGTCAATGGTAAACTTTTTAAACTTTAATCTTATACCTTAAGTATAAGTCTACGAAATATTTTAAGTAGAAGTATAAAATGAAAAAACTAAATAAATTATAAAATATAAAATGTTAAGTTTCAGGTTTAAGTGCAGTAGTGTGAAAGTTTAGGGGTCTGAAAAACTCAATACAAGGAATTTCAACACAATTCTGCACCTTCAAAGGTAACTTAAATCACACCTAATTCCCTAAATGAATATTAAAAAATATATAAATGCTGGGGATTATAGAACAAAAACGTTCGACATACAACAAATTATTCTACGTTATTGTGCAAAAACAGTTGACCGAAACCGAAAATTTCTGGATGCACTTGGCCGAAAATCAAAACAGCCTTTTAAAAACTATTTATTTTAAAATTAGCTTTTTTGTATAATTGACTTTTTTTAAATAAAATTCAATAATTATAATGTTACTGGACTTAAAAATACAAGCCAATAAAATAACCACACTTTTATTTAAAGTAAAACTAAAATTGGACAGAAAATATTTTATGATTAAATATCAATTATTCAGTTTTATGTAACAGAATCAGGTTTAACAGATTTAACGGCCGATAATTAGAAGATTCTGTTCTATGTAATCACTGTCCACAGTTTCAGTCAAAATCTGTAAAAACATTACAACAATAACATTTTATTTTATAGTTGGCATTTGTATAAAAATAGCAATGTCAAGCACCCTTCACTTTCATGTTTAGCGTTATGGAAGTCTTGCACACTAGCAAATGTCTCACTAGCATAAAAAAACAAACTCCATGGTATAAACAAATTTCTTGTATTATAATGTATTAATATAATTAATTATTGAGAACAATACTGGTTACAGCAACAGTGAAAGCACAAATATTGTGAATGTTTTGTATAACGGGTTAAAACTCCACCGCAGGCTTCAAACAAAACCTCACTGCATTATATGAGAGAATAAAACCACAAACACTTCTATTAAAGTTATCTGGATGCCAGTCACACCTTACAGATCCAAAGAGAGAGGAGGTAATCTTGTTGCTTACATAAGACCTTTCATTTCATTTAAAACAACACTACTGTGCTTCTTTACTTAAGAAAATATATGAGCATTTTAACATTTTTACCTCCCGTTTTCCCCTAATTATGTAGAATAACGGTATTTAAAATCACTTTTCAGTTTCTACATGTACTTTTTAGCTTATTTCACTAATAAAAGTGATTAAGTTGTTAATCACAATATTCAGTAACCCAAAGACACATCCTGATCTGTATTATTATTACATTCAAATCTAATAAAAAAGACTGCAGTCAAAGCAGCTGAAAGAAGAGTGTGGGTGGTCTGACACTCACTGGTGGTCATCTTCTCTGTAGGGCATGCTGGGATCCCATGGCTGATGGCCCACTGTTCTGCTCCTTTGCCCACTAAGAAACTAACAAAGCAGAGATGTGATTTACATAAAAGGAGCAATTGCATCACACTACAAAAAGTTATACTTCTGTACTGATCAGCTGCATTTATTTGATCCAAATAACAAAAACAGTAATATTGTGAAATATTTTTACAATTTAAAATAACTTATTTGTTTGAATATATCTTAAAAATGCAATTTATTCCTGTGATGGCAAAGCTGAATTTTCAGCATCATTACTCCAGTCACATGATCATTCTGATATGCTGATTTGGTCCTCAAGAAATGTATTATACAAGAAAGTTTATTATTATTATTATTATTATTATTATCAATGCTGAAAACAATTTATTTGTCAAAACATGGTTTTGTTTCAATGATTCTTTGACGAAGAGAAAATTTAAAAGAACAGCATTTATCTGAAATAGAAAGCTTTTGTAACATATAAAAATGTCTATACTGTCACTTTTGATCAATTTAATGCATCCTTGCTGAATAATATATATACTGTATATATATATATATATATATATATATATATATATACACATAGATATAGATATGGATAGATAATTTAAAACCTAGTCAATATGAAAATGTTCGTTTGAAAAGTGTTTTTGTGTTATCTTAAAATAAACACAACTTGGTGTGATAGTTATCAAAGGAATCTAGCACAAGTAAATACTTTTAGGGGCCACTGCGATCTACAGAATATGTCTTTATCTATGACTGGCACCCATTTCCTATAGCTAAGAAAATACACTTGCTACATTTGTCACAACAAGACAAATGCATTTAGTCAGAGCATGTTTTGTCTTGCTCAAAGTTAGTACTTCTACTTTAATTCTGTGCATACTGGGATTGACATGCTGCTGTTTCACACCAGAATATTTGCCCTGAGGCATCAATGAAGTATGCCAGTCTATGCATAAGTTGAAAGCCAGAAAGCCAACATCTTGGCTCACCAGGGAGGGATCCTGCCAGCTGATAGCTTCCCCTTCTGAGTTTCACTTAATAATCTTCTGGCTACCAGCACTGGGTTCTTGATTCCTGATAGAAAGAGCAGCATTAGTATCACTTTTGCTCAAGACAGCTTTAAATATGGAAGATGAAACCTGCATTTGGCTTCCTCGAGCACTTTTGTTGAAGAATGTTTTGGAGTTCAATGCACCCAGAAAAAAAAAGAAAAAAAAAAAGAAGAAAAATATAAAATATTATTTGAAAAATAATAATTAAAAATAACACAATGTTTCACTAATATCAGTGTTAAACTAAATAAATAAATGTCCTTTATATTCTATGTGGATTAGCAGAATATTTCAAGACACAGCATGTCAAATCACGTTTTTCTAGTTTCAAAGAGTTTGGGGTTAAATCAGTCCTGTTTTGTGCCTCAGTTAGTTTTGAGTGAAAAGGGGTAGCGTATATAATTATTTATGTATAAAATTGACATTTATTTTTTAAATAAACAAATAAAAAATATATATATATATTTTAGCCACTTTCCTATAAAGGGCTAAGGAGGTTACAAGTTGGCCTTAATTTGATTGGCTTGAAATTCCAATGGCACCTTTAATCACATGACAAAAAGCTCAAACCAGCACCCACCACTCAAGGCTCCAACAGCTCCATAGTTTAAGGACTTCCCATCCATGATGCTGGCATCACACTCAATCTCACCCGACAGATTCAGGTTTGAACCTGTACCCGCATTGGTGAACGGGGAGTCCTAAAAATAAACATCAACCTCAAAGTTAATTTCTTTCTCTTCTAAAATAATAAGAAACAAGCAGTGGTGGACAGTAAACAAAGTATTTCTACTTTATTAAAGTACTTAAGTACATTTATTGAGTTTATACTATACTTTGAGTATTTTTATCTAGGGAAACTTTTATGCTACCATTATGCTACATTCCTATGCATAATATAGTACTTTTTAATACGCTACATGTCATGAAAACACGTCGTCCTCTTTATTTTGAAGTGAAGTTCATTTTATGTATAAACATTCTGTATATTCTGTTAAAAATACATTCTGTTAAAAAAGAAAATTGGTTGTTAACACCCCAGTTTGGTTGACTATGTGGTTTATATAATCATGTGACTTCTTAAGATGGCTCCTGGTTAAACATTGTCAAATTGGCATTGAGAAAAGTCAGATGTGACCGAAACATTCATCATTAAAAAAGTGGTTTTATCTCACAATTCTTGTCATTCTCTTCATTGATCGAGTATGCAGGCTTTTCCCAAGGATTTATTATTGTAAATGAAAACTATGTTTAGGTCATGACTGTCAGTTGTTTGGGAGCTACAGTATATCTGCAATAAAGGGGTGAGCTGTTTAAGCATAAAATACCTGAATGTGGACATGTCCACATTTGTCTATTTTCCATCTGAACGGGGTAGCTTTTAGGTAAAATAAATAAAAATAACGTTAAAATAACGCAAATTAATGGCCATGCATATTCCTCTCTGTAGTAGCAGTTTTGAATGATGAGAAAGTAGCATGTTTCCATACCGTTCTTAAAATGTTAACACATTTTGCCCTATGTGACGTGTTTTTGTACTGTATGTTTATATTTGTCAACATTTGTCCTCAATATTCTATATAACATATGGTATATTTTGTTATTTTTACTTGTTTGCACACTTGCATTTTCAGTAATTATTGGAGTATGCATCACTGTATGACAAGTTTTGGTAATTAAATACAATGGGTTTTTTTATTTTTATTTTTAATTTTTTTGCAGACCAATACATATTGTCAACATAATATTGACCTTATTGACTAGTGCTGGCTACTTTATAACAATTCATAATAAATGTCAGACTGAGCTGGCATTCACCAATACTTTTAAAGTAAGTACATTACATTACTCCAGTATATTAAAAATAAAGTACTTTTTCTCAAGTAAAATTGAAAAGGAGTACTTAATACTTTTGCTGGAGTAATATTGTATTAGGGTATCTGTACTTTTACTTAAGTACTTGATTAATATACTTCGTCCACCACTGGAAACAATACATAGACAAATTCTTAAATTTGTCACATTTTAGTTTTTAAATATGTTTATGTTTTCCTACCCCAGCTTAATATGCAGACACAACTATAAGTCATTCATTCATAGGTTCCTGTCCCTGAAAACGGTACAGCACTTTCAAAGCATTGTCCTGTTTGAGTGGTCTGCATGTTAGTGCCAAAAAAAACACTGAAGCATTTTTTGGAAATGTGTGTATACTGTCATAGACCTTAGTCAATGTAGGCGGAATATTGAATTTTAGGAAGATGGACACAGGACTATGAGGATACACTTACAGTCTTTACAATAGCATGCATTGGATAAAGGCAATAGATCCCAAGTAATTTTTACAATTCACACCTTTAAAACAATTTTTTTTTTTTTTTTTTTTTGTATACTGAAAGCAGTTTGGAAAGAGATTTCTTCAGCTAAACAAGTGGCATTTTTTTAGAATCCCTTTTGGGTCATTGAAATAAAGCAGAAATAAAATATAAAATCTTAAATAAATTAGAAATGCTGGAATGGCAACTAACTGGAATTCGAACTAAACCTATTAAAACGAAAATAATTTTTTTTTTAAAAATGAGTAATAATTACAAAAGCTAAAAGGAAAATGAAAACTGAAATTGTACAAATAAAAGCTAGTTCATAATATATTTTTTATGATAATAATTTGACTTGCTTGTCATCCCATTAAAGGGATAGTTCACTTTGAAATACATTTTTGATATGTTATAGCTTACTTCAAGGGCATCCAAGTGTCTTTGTTTCCAAAATATTCTCAATTTTGATATTTTTAGGTCAAACCGTTCTTGTCTGTCAGTCAAATAATGCAGGTCTATGGTCACCACTTCAAAGAGCATGTACAGAGAAGTCCAAATTAAACATGATTTAATGACTCGTAAATGTAAGTACACATTGATGGCCTAAGACAGGAAACGAGCGGTTTGTGTGAGAAAATGAACAGTGTTTATACTGTTTTTACCTCATGTAACCACAGCCACGTCTAAGTGATCTGAGGGTGTGGACGCTTTGGTCTGCGCTTTGGTTTTTCGCAACCGCGCAAGATATCACTTCCGCCACTTGCGGAGACCAAAGCGCCCGCAGCCTCAGATCACTTGGACGTGGCTGTGGTTACAAGAGGTAAAAACGATATGAATACTGTTCGTTTTCTCACACAAACCGCTCGTTTCGTGTCTTAGGCCATCAATGTGTACTTACATTTACGAGTCATTAAATCATGTTTAATTTGGACTTCTCTGTGCATGCTCTTTAAGGAGGACCCCATATACTGGCATTATATGACTGACAGACAAGAACAGTTAAATATCAAAATTGAAAACACTGTGGAAACAAAGACACCTACATCTTGGATGCCCTTGAGGTAAGCTAAAACATTTCAAAAAAAAATTTCAAAGTGAACTATCCCTTTAATATCTGAAATGTTTACTATATATATTTTTTTTTATCCATTTTCTTTGTGAGTTGTTGTGATCCACTATCACCTCTAGCTCTATTAGAGCTGCTGTCACTGCCTCCAGTGCCAGTCCTCCAGCTCTGAGCCTGTCCACAGCCTGAAACACATTAAATCACAACTGATGACAGCAACCTCATGTCTGCCAGTGCCTAAAACCAACCCAGTGAGTGTTCTGCTCTACTTCGGGATTCTAGAGCTTTATGCAGAAAAGATCACACTGAAATAATCTAGACAAAACATTAAAAATGTGATAATCCAATACCAAGAGCTTAAAAAGCAAATAAAGCTGCAGTGTTTTCCACTTGACAAGCTTCAAGCACAGAGCGTGGAATGGTATATTAAGCCGGGCAGCAGTTCGCGGGTCGCTGCTGGTGTCATGTTATCAACACATAACTCAAATTCCCTGGCACAGGTGTTTTACTCAAGCCTGATCCCTTCTTTTCATCCTTTACACGGCACTCTGGACTGGGAAAAGCATTGATTTGCAACTTGCCAACCTATGCATTACTGTTACAACATCTATTGCATCTTTCTCTGCTTTCACATTTTTGTCAGCATATCTTAGATTACGTATATTGACAATGTAATAACATTTTGCAAATGCAAGCAAGAAGGAATTCATCTTTGTGTTTAAAATGCCACACAATACGTATCAGAAATCATGCAAACTGAGCTGGGAATGAAAGTTGACTATATCACTGATCTTGTTGACGTGACCTCTGGCAGAGCTATCCAAAGGTTTCAGGGCACAGCAGAAATGCATAAGTACCTCAAGGCATCAAGTTTTGAATAAAGAATCACATGCTACTCACTCTCTGGCAAGCTCTCTTGCACACATGTTTGTATTCCTTGGCTTTGGATTCTGAATGATACCCTGCCCCTGTAGAGATAAAAATCATAAAAAATAAGACAGACATTTCTTACAAGTGAGGTTCTTCAGCTGTTAACATTTTGTATATGACATATGAGATATATTTTTTTTTAGAAGTCTTGCGGATAAATTAAGTTTCATACATTAAAAAGTCTATATGATTCTAAATATTAAAGGGATAGCTCACCCAAAAATGTTAATTGTGTCATCATTTACTCACCCTCATGTTGTTCCAACCCTGTATGAGTTTCTGTCTCTGGTATTTTATGGTATTTTAAAGAATGGTGGTAATCAAACAGTTGATGGGCCCTATTGACTTCCATAGTTGGAAAACAAAATACTATGGAAGTCAGTGGCTACTGTCGACTGTATGGTAACCACCATTCTTAAAAATATCTTGTTTTGTGTTCAACAGAAGAAAAAAACTGGTTTGAAACCACATGAAAGTTGAAAGAAACACACTTTTTATTTTTGGGTGAACTATCTCTTTAAAGAAACTAAAAAGATGTAATGTCATTTAGTCACCTTCATACCGATCCAAACTAATTTGTTATTTTGTTTCCATTCTTTCCACACAATTTTCATTGTGACAATCTGACAAGTTGTCGAAAAGACAAAAAAAAGTAGCATACACATAGTGCTTATATTTCAAGTTTTCAGAAGCTATACTAAATAATAACTTCAAATAATAGCCTGTTTCAGCCAGGCTTTTGTATGTCTTGAGAAGTAGTGGAATACAGTCATACACTGTAAAAAATACAATGAGTTAATACAATGAACGAGTTTGATTTAATCATTAGAAACTCAAAAAAATAAGTTGTCTGAACTAAATCAATTATTTAAATTGATTTGACTAAAGACAAAAATGTTGTGATGACAAATCTTGAAAATATTTTTTTATAGTGTAGTGACTTCTTTCATTGTGCTTATACAGTGTTTTTTTGGCTCTTTTTGAAGTTTGACAGACTAACCATTATGAAGTGTTATTAAATTGACATTTCTTTAAACATTTCCTTTTGTGTTCCATAGACAAATATAACAACATACAAGTTTGCAAAGACATAAGGGTGAGAAAATAATGACAATGTAAAAGATTTCAAGGACCTACTCCTTTTAGGGAATCTTCACAAAACTCATTGCACAAGTAACATCTAAATTTGCACAGAAGGATGTTTATGCAGAAATGTCTTGAATCGCAGTCAAAATTCCCAAAGGAACCCAAATTCACCTGCATGCACCAGCACAAAGCCCATAGCTTCATGACGGCAGACGGTGCTGTTCAGTACAGACCCTGAATTGTTTAGTGGAGACACAGTCTCCTTACAATCTGTCGAGTTTTCTAGTTTTTCCATGACCCGTAATTAATAGAGCTTGCATTTTGACTCATCATTCACTCAGAATTCCAATTCAATTCTTCAAGTCCTGAAAGAAAAGAGAATGAGATATCATACCTTCAGAATTCAACGTGCATATTAAGTAATATTGGCTATTACATTATATTTATATCTAATTCAATTAAGTTAAGTTAGTAATAATGGCATACACATTGACAATTAAAACATTGACAAATTGAGTGCATCCCTTCAAATGTTCTTCATCTGAAGTATATTACTTTAAGTCATTGTCATATAAGAAACATGCCTTGAGGAACACAAACGAAATAACTTCAGTATGCTCACAAATATATATTACATTCACTCAGCTAAGAATCTTTTTTATATACAGTAACTGTTAAGTTACATCAACTGCTGCCAATTTCAGTCCTACAAAACAGAATGAAAGAATGAAGACTGCAACACTCACTCGCATGAAGACTTCAGGTGCATGAAGGCAAAACAGCGCCACAGGCATACGCATTGTTCAGCGTCTCTGCTGATAACAACATACACAAACCGATTGCACTAAATTATGAGTGTAGTATGTCTGTCTGCTGCATGATTGTGATGTGCTGTGATGATGAGCGGCGCATGTGCTCTCGTCACACCAAAATACTTCCTGGTTCAGTGACACATGTCATGTGACCGTATGATTACAACAGCGCCCCCCTGCGGCACAGTCATCGACTGCGTTGCATCAAACTGAAAATGAAACTTTTTTTGAAAATGAAAGTATTTGTTTAACGTAAAGGTTACTTTAATTACTAAAAGTATAATAATGTTTAACAAAAATATATAATATAAAATTATATATCTGCTTGTGGGTTGTGGCCTAACTATAGGGAGTATAGTCGGCCTTGCCTAAAGGAAATGTACTTTAAAGAGAAAATAGTACTGTACATAACTTTTACGAAGCATAGCCTATGTTTTTTTTTACAGAGTGTGTTTAATCAGTGAATTATCTCAAACATTTATGTTGCTACTCACAGTGTTGTCACTCAAGCCAGAAGCCATTATAGACTTAAAAATGCCTAATCTATTAATGGTAAATATGTCAATAGATCAATATTGTACAAACAAAATAATGGACTTCAAAACTCTGCAACTAAAATTATACCGTATATTAAATCTACACATAAATGTAATAAATCTTATTGTCTGGTTTCAAATCAGAATGCAAAGAAAGATTGATAGAACACAGAACAGATGACGTGTGAGGATTTATGGGCACAGTTTGGTGTTATTTATTCTAAACAGATGCTCTTCCCAGCATTAGCAGTGGAATTGAAAACACTCCTTTTGGGACTATTTCCTTACATTAACGTCATCTGACTGAAGTCAAGTACGGATGACTCCACAGTTTGAAAAACACACTTTTTTAAAAAACATCAAAAATGATGCCAGCAAGAAGTTCATTCTTGATTTAATTAAAGTTTATTGTCGTTACTCCTGTTGGTGCTTTGTGGAGAAGGGACAGCAGTCTATGGGGCACAACATCCAAGATTAGGTTTATAGGTTTTCACAATTTATACATTAAATTGCTGCTAGAAGAGTGTGTCTCAAAATGTGGATTGCAGTACTGTAATCTTATATCTTTAATTGTCTTTAATTGTATATCTTTAATTTTACAATTAGGTATCACATCAATCCATACAGTAAGTTGGTTTCTTCTCTGCTAACATTCTAAAATCAACTAAAATACACCAGAGAGAGAGAGAGAGAGAGAGAGAGAGAGAGAGAGAGAGAGAGAGAGAGAGAGAGAGAGAGAGAGAGAGAGAGAGAGAGAGAGAGAGAGAAAGCTGTTTAATTAAATGATTAACTAATATTACTGTATCCACACTTTTTTTGTAGAATTAATTCTGTGATCAAGTTCTATACATCACAAATCTTTTTAAGCTAAACCACTGGCCTGTCAGAGCTAAAGCAAATGTATTCTGTTGTTATTATCTGTATATTGTGATGGATTTCACTCTTGCTGTTTCTTTGTTTAGTGATATGGCATTTATTGGTGCTGAAATAATTGTCTTTGCTCGGATGATTGTTCTTAATATCAGCACTATAGACTTGTTTTCCATTAAGCTTCTTTTACAAGGCTGTCAGGAACAATTGTCTAAAATGCTAATTTTACGGACTTAATGAATGACGGTGCTTTACAAGTGATGAAAAAAAACAAGACTTAATAAATGTGTAACCCTGACAATAATAACATCTAAAATGGTACAAATTAGTTTAAAAGAGCTGTAGGAAATGTATTTCAAATAATCCGAAAATGGCCCTGATATGTTACTACATTAAGAAATCGTGTTAATTTCAAATATCACTGACAACAGCCAAGATATTGTCATTTAAAAAAGTGAAGTTGCAGCCCTCAACTGATGTTGGTGTTGTCATGATGGGTTTTGGTCTGATACTCCACCCTCCACCGATCGACCAATCATGAAGTCAGTAGTGTTGCAGCATTCGGGTTGCCAGCTCTGCTAGTTAGTTTGTAGCTGTAGCTGCAGCTAAACCACTCTACAGTAATTTGAAAGTGATTGCAGTACCAGTTTTGGCCACAATCTTACATACGGCTCCTTTAAAATCAACATATTCTTAAGGTAATTCACAACTATTTTACGTTTTTTGTGTGAATTTGTATCTCATTTGTTTTGTACGATCTGCTTACGCCCCACTGACGGTTAGGTTTAGGGGTTTTAGGGGTTAGGGACTTTATGTTTCACGAGTTCCTTTGCCCGTTTAAGCTATCTTTAAGCTATCGGTAATAAGCTTAAGCGTATTTGGGTTGCTGTCTGCAATGAAAGGGCTCGAGGAAGCAGCTTCAACTCGGGCTTAGATATAGACCATTTAACGAGATGTAAACAACACTGGTCCAGAAGCACTTCCTGTTTCAGTTTTTTAACACTACATAAAAGCTGGGATAAAATACAACCAACAGAACATTTAAAACTGAATCAAAAAGTTAAACAAACATCTTTAAGATGTTTTCTATGTGAAATAAAGAAAACAGTTACAAACTGAAACAGGAAGTGCTTCTGGACCAGTGTTGTTTACATCTTGTGAAATGGTCTATACCCCCAGTGGACTAATGCTTGGATGATGAGTATGGTAGGAAGGGCTTTATGCACAGCTGCTACTTCCTGAACTTCAGCCAGCTCCTTGTTTCCTGTCAGCCATTATTGGGCAAAATTGATTAATTGAGGTGTGTCTGATTATTGTTGCCGTGACTACTGAGGTCAAGCACACCTGAATTAATCAATGAGTCCAATAATGGCAGACAGGAAACAAGGAGCAGGCTGAAATTCAGGAAGTAGTGAAGCTGTGCATAAAGCCAATTATGTTGGTGGAGTTGGGGAGGTGGAAGGATGCCAAAACAGCTGATGCCGGAGCAAGGCTTAAATCAGTAGCACCTCATTGCAGTACATGAGATCCAGGGGGCGGAGTTGGACCAACATTGAAAGATTAGATCAGATGGGTTCATTGAAAGATTAGATGGGTTTTCTCCTCCCGAAATTAGGTTGTGAATTTAAAATAATCGCGTTACCATACAAATTTCATACGAAATTGCACCAATTTCACGTTTTCTCATGAGATTGAGTCTCTCTTGTTTCATACAAATGGGTAATATAGGATAATAATTATAAAATAATTTCAACCAAAATCAATATTTCATGTCCATGTATTTATTTCATGAATAGCTGTGCTAACATTTCTAATCAAACATTTTTTAAATGGGTTGAGGTTGACCTTTACATCTGGAAACAATTGAAGAAATAGCACTTAATTTCACCACTCTCTGATGTTCAGTAGACTTTCTGCAAACGTATCAGAACTGTTTGTTTTTTTTAAATAAAAATAATATTTAGAAACACGCATATTAACATACTCTCAATGCTTATAAAGGGAAGGGTTTCTACATTTTCCTACATGTTGCATCCAGATGGTTATACATTTGCCAGCTAACAAGTACTTTCTTTTAATCATCTGTTCTCTAAATGATATTTGAGTTGGCTAACACCATAGTTCAATTAGTGCAGTAGTGTATATAAGGCTGGAGACTTAAACATTATGTTCAACTTATGAAAGAGAGAGAGAAGAAAAAATACACTGCTTAAGTTGCTTGGAGTAAGTGAGTTGATGGTACAAAGCTTGTTTGTTCTGGCAGCACTTGATACAGTAAAAAAAGGAATAGCTGAATGCTTTTTTTTGCCAACCTAATTTACCATGATTAAGTTTAAGATATTTTTATTGTTTTCTTTGTTTGCGTTTTTGGCTTTCATCAGAAAATCCAAGGCACAGTGTCTTCTTAGATTTAATAGATTCAAGTTTTTAACACTCAAAATGAAAACAAAACCGTTTACAGTTCAGTTCAGATGGAAGTCTTTTGCTTCCAACTTTAGATGAATGAAAAAGAACATAGGTTGCATTTTCAGTTGAGACAATTAACAGACTGGCAATATTGTCTTTCTCGCTAGCTGGGATCTTGTGTGGAAATCTTTGACATCAGACATTGGTGTCTCAAGTCATCTGTGTCTAGGGTGACCACCTGGTAATAAGCCCAAGGGGGGACAAGGGGTATGCTTCTGAGGGACAATGTGGGACACTGCTTGGCGCGGCGGTGCCCCCACCCCATGGGAAGACTCACTGATAGTGGTTTAAAAAAAAGGAAAAGTCTAAACTCACAACTTCACGGAACGAGAAGGTTCACGGAACGAGAAAGTGCGCTGTCATGACAACAATGAAGGTTGACAACAACCTAGTCAGCAGGTCACGCGAGTGGCAACCAGTGTTGGGAAAGTTCACTTTTTACATGAACTAGTTCAAAGTTCAGTTCACACATTTTAAAATGAACTAGTTCAGTTCAAAGTTTGCACAGAATGTCGACGGCAGCCGCGATGCGACACTGGTGGCTTGTGTTGCCAGATTGGGTGTTTTTTCGCTACATATTAAGCCCTGTTTACGGTGAGTTTTAGCCGGGTTTTCGTCTGGAAGGCTCTATAAAAATCTGGCACCCTATTGAACGAAGTTAAACTGAGAGAGCGTGCGTTCACAGACACCAGAATGAACGAGTTAGCAGTACAGGCAGTAAAGCAATACGTTCAGTTCACCCAAAATATGAACGAGTTCATTAACGTGAACGTGTTCAGGCACAATTGGCTGCCTGGGTCTCGATGATATAGACTGACCGACTTTTTTTTTTTTTTTTTTTTTTTTTTTTTTTTTGAGCAAGCATTGATGCGTGACACGGTCTCGGCATGAATTGGGCGTCAAACGCTGTGCACGCACGCGCTACGCGGGACGGGTGGGCACCCTATCTGTGTCACTACTTGGCTCAAGTCTCCAGTTATTAACTCTACAGACTACTGAATTCAACGCATTCTCATCCCAAAGCGCCATATAGGACGCTTTTGCAAAAGCGTAAATATCCAACGCACATGGCACCCTTTAACGTCTAATGAGACGCTTCGGTTAATGGTTAAGTTTAGGTATGGTGTAGGTTAGACCACTAGGGGGCGCCTTCTGCCCAAATATATATGCGTCTCATTTCACGTTAAAGGGTGCCATGTGCGTTGGATATTTACGCTTTTGCAAAAGCGTCCTATATGGCGCTTAGACTTTATGTCAATCTCCAATCTCTCATCCAGCTTGAAGTGTTCTAACATTCCAATAATCAGAACAGATATCTGTGTGACTATTCTCAGGACAATCAGGAATGTGTTTTGGGAATTGTGATGAAAGAGGCTTGCAAAACACTTTTTTTCCACAAATGTTTGGGATGGGACCATCCATAAATCAATCCTGGGCCCCATAAATTCAATTGGTGGACTTGTCTCTTGATGTTTTTGTACAAAATCTTTTGGCAATAACACCTTTCAAAAATGAAACCATGCCTTTAAAGCAGCAGATACTTCATGGTCTGGAGCTTCTATGTGGACCTCTTTCCGCTGCGATCTGATGTGGTGGGAAAAGCAGAGGAAATGCTTCATCTGACACTAGGAAGAAGGAGAGTCTGTGCACCATGTGATCAGTGACTGACAACTTCCTTCCCTTTTATTCTTCTGTGACGATTGGAGAAGAAAGAACACAATTATCGCTCAAAGAAAGATCTAAGGATAAACAAAGCATCCCCAACATGGCCTTGCTTATGACTATGACTAGCTCCTCAACATCACTCTTGTTGACAGATTAAAAATTATAAAGAAATTTTGATTGAATCTTCACCCATCAAAAATATGATTTGCTAGAGTTATAAACTTTAATAAACATTAATTAAGATTAATATCTATGTAATAAGAAATGGTTAGCAGCAGTGTGTGACAGTGAAACAGATAGGCCTGTGTGTATATCTCTCATGTGTCAAGCAATCCAAGTAGTTGGTACAGAGGATATTGCAGTTGTCATATGTTGTCTTTTATTATGATTTGTGTGTGTGACTGTGTGTGTGCCTAATAGAAAGTAAGTTCAACTATAGGGCCAGTTCGTTTAGATGTAGCAATTAGCGTTTTTACAGTGCTGTAGTAGATAATATGTTAATGAATATAATAAACAGAAACAGTAAAGAAAATATGACCTAGTGTATAATTAGACCGCAGGTTTCGCTGGTGTGTGTGCAAGTATGTGTCTTCCTCTTATAACTGGAGAAATACTGCCATCTACAGGACATGAACTTCACCTGAAACCACCGAAACTAAAGAGGTAATAATATCGAAGTGTCATTCAATAATAAAAGCTAACAAACTTCACAATAATATATTAACTTAACATCCAACTGTTACCCTAATAAACACAAACTTAACATACAACCGTAACCCTAAAACTGATACACTGAGTACAGAAGTGAACAGGTGAATGATGGGCCCAGTCCAATTTATTTACTAAATTGTACCTGGAAATGCTGTAGTCATCTGTTATCTCCAGGGCTCAGGTACAGCAGATAAACAGGTATTAATTCACATTGTAGTGGTTCTACAGTGATTATAAATTATGGCATTTGGGGGGGATTCTCTTTTTTGTCCCCAACACACAGATGTAAAATAGGGATTGAAGCGCTTAATATTCATGAGTTTTCAAAAGTACGTGTCAGAATTCATCCGCCAATCGTTGGACCTTTAGCGCCATAACACAATTCATATTCATTAAGAAAGTTTTGCCACCTAACAATGTTAATATTTGTCAATATATTAATATTCATGAGATAAACTCTCACTGAATTTGTTAGTTTGCCAGCAACAGACCTATTTTGCTCAGAGTTTATTTTCTTATCTCTGGTATATTATTCTACGTTAACGTTACCTTTTGAAGTGGAGATAAATTAGTACAGTCAAACTCTAGCCTGCGCTACTACCTTATGGTGTCTATGGAAGAGCATGCTATTACTCGTGGTGAAGCAGGTGAAGTCAAGTGTCCTTTCACCGATGACCCATGGCGTCATAACATAAGCTAGTACACATAACGTTACTATAAACGTTGGGCAACTGGCAAATATTCATTATCAGTATTATTATACAGTATTATTATACAAAACCGTAGTATTTCCGTGTCTATTTAATAAATCTCTCTCACTAACTGTTTTCCATAAGATAGCATGTCTCACTTTATCATTGATATTATAGAAGTCCGTGGCAGTTTATCATGGTTTAATGTTTTGACGAAACTGTTTTCATATTTGTCTCTGTCTGTTTATCTTCCTCTCTCAGGGAGAAGGACCTTTCAGACCTTTAAGTTATTATACAAGTGAATGGACATAAAACCTTTGTCCTTAACACAAAGCTATCTCATTTAGTTGATATTTAATACGTTTGTTAATGTGCATTGGTTACAAAATTGACCATTGTCAAAATCAATCATGACTTTTTATACCTGTTTAAAATGTATAATATTTAAAAAAAAAATCTCCCACTCTAGGCCTATAATTATGGTTTAGCTATTGTATTGATTATTAGTAATTTAAACTATTTGGCATAATTGAACAACACAATCTTAGAAATGCTGTAATAGGGTCAAATGCATTATGTCCAAATATCACATTTTATTGACACTAGTTGCAGCAGGTCAGCAAGTGTTTTATGCTTTGTAGGAGACTGGAGAACCGTTTGGAGAGAGAGAAAAGTCTTTCTCATACGATTTCTCTTATGATTCAATGAACAGCACAAGTCCAAACTTTGTGACCCAGGAAAAGGTACAAACTCCACTGCAATTGTCATGTGACCAGTAGTAATAATGATAGAAGTGTTCCAGTGCCCATAGAACATGCTTCCTGTTCTTACGAGTCTTACTGTAGATGTCAAGGTCTGTTTTTCATTGTCATTAATTTCAAGTGGAGGCATGAACAATATGAATGCCTAACTTTGATAATGTTTTTGATAATATCTGATCTGCCATTGTCCATATACTAGCTGAGCTGTAACCATGGGTGAAACCAGTAAGATCTCGTCAGTGAACTCCAACATTATGATTATTATAATATTTTTTTTTACAGCAGATAGAGATTCCATCCAAGAATACGTGCAAAAAATAGTAACTCTAGCTCATTTGTCATTTCAGATATTCAAAGATCTTGGTACCGATGTCCTGCAAGCTGCTTTTGAGGGCTACAATGCGTTTTTGCTTACGGCCAGACAGGCTCAGGAAAGTCCTACACCATGATGGGCAACGCTGTAAGCTTCACATCTCATCACTGTCTCTCTCTCAAGTGTAATTTCAAAGCCTACAAATCACAGCTAATAACACACTCTCACTCTTCAGAAGATGGCAGATGCACACACTACTCCAGTGACTGCAGCAGAGCCTCTATTTCACGGCATGCTTTTCATGAGTAATCCGAAAATGTGAAAAGGGCAGCATATGAAGAACACATAATAATAACGGGTATCGGTCTGTCATTCGAGAGGCTCATTCAGATTTGTACTGACGATAATTATTTTATTCTGTCTCATATACCCTCTTTGTCGTGGGTAGTAATTAAAAGCCGGCTTTGCAGATCAGAGGGGAAAATAGTGTGGAGACTTTGTGGAGTTCTTATTTATTCAGAGTGCTAGTGAAAAGTGCAGATATAGAAATAGCCGAGAGTGTGTGGACGTCTGAAGGGCAAAAGCATCAATTCTTTGTCTTAAAATTTGTGTTATGCTATAATTTTAGATTTTCTTTTTTATCTTTTAAAGATGATGACGTGGGAATTATTTCACCTATTCTAGCTTAATGTACAAAATTGTAGATAATAAGTTACATTAATGCCACATAAATCACATGCTTCCCTTTCACATAATGCTTTTTACTCTTTTTTATGCTTTTTTTTACTTTTTACTACAGTATTTTATTGCACAATGTCACGTCATTGCTTGTCCTTCTTAAATTGTACTAAATGTCTAATGTACGTTCTAACAATACTTCTGCACTTGGTCAAGCTTAGCACTGTGTTTGCAGCTTATTTGGTTTATTGACATTTTAATGACCTTTGTATATGTCTCATGCTGTATGTAATGGACAAAAGCTGTTGAAACATTCTTCAAAATATTTTTTAGTTCCTCAACCACCTGACTACATTTAACAGATTCTTCCTTCTTTCAGGGTGATTATGGACTGATTCCACGGATCTGTGAGGGGCTGTTCCACCACATCAGTGGAGTGTTGCAAAGAGATAAGGCATCGTTTCACATGGAGGTCAGGTATGAGCGCAATATTTCTTGGTAATGGCATAACCATTGCTGCTGGAAAAGTTCCAAATAAGTGAGTAACATAAGTAATTGCGACGTGTCGAGAGCTACATCCATGACCACAATTGTCCACGGCCATCATTTGCTCCATGGTGGTTTATTGTAGGATAATGAACCCATCTAAATCCCATGGAGAAGGACAGACATATTACAACGTGTCCATTCTGGCAGCTTGTCCTTTCTTATGGGCATTGTAAGATAGAAGGAGTCTAATTACGACCAGATGATCAGGAAGGTCAGTGTTCAGCTTTCGTCTGCTTCCGCCTCAAGCAGTTATCATAGTAGCTTCTTGATAACAGCCCATGTGGTAGATTAGATGAGAGAGATGAGAGAGACAGAAAGTGAGACCAGGGGCCTCATGTATAAACGTTGCGTACGCACAAAATGGGCATAGAAATATGCGTACGCATTTTTCCATGCGCACATCGGGATTTATAAAAAATAAACTTGGCGTAAATAAGCGCGCACCGTAAGGATGCTCTTGACCGTGCGTACGCACTCTTTTAGAAGAGTATGGGTTTTGGCGACACCGATGGTGAGCTGGAGTCAAATGTCTTTTTGCTTACTATTAGACAGAGAGTCTAAAGAAAATTATACATCTACAGAAAGATAATACAAATTAATTTCACAAACCTATCATCACTTGAAGCAAACATCCATCCCTTCTTAAATGACCGCGCCTGCACGCGCGTTGGGCCGTTTGGTGAAACTGACGCATATAGCCTATAATCTAACGGCAGATGGAGTAAAACCGTAAATCTTCATTATGAGTCCAAATCATAAATACAGTCCATATTCACAATAACAGTTTAAATAAATAAGAGAATGGTTTAAACTATGTTTTACTTTTGATATAAACATTTAGATTAAATATGCCATTCTCATTAATGGAGTTAAACTCTTAAACTACATGAAATCATGACTGAGAAGTTACAATATATATATATATATATATATATATATATATATATATATATATATATATATATATATATATATATATATATTCAATAAATAGAAATAGACCTATTTGTTGTGGATGCATTGCTTTTGAACACTTTTCTTCTGGCATTGCTGTGTTTTGATGTTTTAACTAGAGATTGTCTGAGAAAACTGTTTCGTGCAAATAATGCACAACCATGTCTATCTCTTCCATTAAAATCTCTTCCATTATCCATTAAAATATAAATCAATTAAAAATACTATTTGGCCAGTGGAAAAGACTGAGAAAAACTTTCTCTGAAATGTATTTAACACTATTTGATTTATTCATTCAAAAACATGGCAAGGATATAGGCTACTAAAAAAAATGTTTGTAATAATGTGACGGCACATCCGCATTTCATATTTTCCTAACGTCTTGTAGGCCTACCGTTAAACTTGGTATCACATGGATGAATAATCATATGCAAATGATATGCAGATGAGGATATGCATAGTAAAACTAGGCGTTGTAATCTCCATATATGGTTATTTCGGGGAGGAGACGCACGTGCGCATAATCTCCCGCTGACTGGGATTTATGAAGTGAATTCTGCGCAGGTTCTGGCGTACGAACGGTTTTATAAATCTGAAAACTTTTGTGTGTACGCAAATTCTGCCTTATGTGCGTACGCACACTTTAAGGATGAAATCTACGCAAAGTTTTATACATGAGGCCCCAGGTGTGTGACTAGACTAGGTTTGCTGTGGGCAAGTGATGTAACCGATGTTGCATCACCTTGTTGTCACACGTCGATAAACTGGTGGTAAAATTTCCTCAAAGTCACTAGACCTATTACATTTTATTTTAAACGGCATAGATATACCGGCTATCTCAGCTCAATTACACCCTGAACATGTTTATTCACTACTGTTAAAAAATTCAGGGTCGGTAAGGTTAATTTAAATGTACAAACAGTAAAAACAGTAATATTGTGAAATATTATAGTACAATATTGGTAACACATTAGTTTAGTGTCCAATTGTCACTATTAACTAGTTTCTCATTAGCATGGATATAACTAGAATATTGGCTGTTTAATAAAAATTATACTTATATAAACATTTATTAAACTTATTAAGCATATTAATGCCTTATTCTGCATGACAATATTCTACACCCTTAATCTATACCCAAAACCTAAACAAATGCCTTACTAAATATTAATAATCAGTAATTAGAAGTTTATTGAGGCAAAGTTGTTGTTAATAGTTTATTAATAGTGAGAATTGGACCCCAATCTAAAATTATATATATATATATATATATATATATATATATATATATATTATATCAAAACCACTTTTCTATTTTAATTCTATTTTAAAATGAAATTTTCAGCAGCCATTACACCAGTCTTCAGTGTCACATGGTCCATCAGCATAATGATATGCTGATTTGGTGCTCGAGGAATATTTCTTATTATCAATGTTGATTACTTGGTATTTTTGATGAAAACGTGATACTTCTTTTCAGGACTTTTTGGTGAATAAGAAGTTCAAAAGGACAGCATTTATTTGAAAAAGAAATTTCCTTGATGGATAAAAGTGTTGTATTGTAAAATTGTATTGTTTGTGTTGTATTGCGTGTTGTAAAAAATGTATTTTTAAAAAGACAAAATGTACAGACCCCAAACTATTAAACAGCAGTGGTCTGTTAAATTGGCTGTAGGTTAGTATGTTTGACAAAAGAGCTAAGAAAGTCCACAATGAAATGTATTCAGCTATGTAGCATCCCAGAGGCCTTGATTAACAACAATATTGACAAGAAACAATATTGTTCAAAAAATATATAATTTACTGTAAAATATATTTTCTGTTGCATTTTGCAAAATATTGACTGTTTGCATGAACTCTGAACTCTTTGCTCGTGCAGACTTCAATCTGGATGTGTAATAAAGAAAGCTACCGAGTCATGTCTTTTATAAATGAGGTCTTAAATTATAGTTAAATCGATTGTCATTGCATTTAGGATTGCTGCAGTAGAAAAAAAACAAAGACAAACATATTAATGACTGAAACCCAATAGCCCAGTCACACCCCTAAGTGAGACCTGTCTTTATAAATTGAAAAAAAAAAAAAAAAAAAAAAAACTGGTTTATACTATACCCTTGGCTTCTCTTGCATGTGACTGTAGTGTCTAAATGCCTGCAAGTGGTTTTTGTAGTTTAACTACCTGGATTCCATCCTTTAAACAGTGCTCATTCACAGGGGACAGTTCTAGCAGTAGAGGCATTCAAAATGTCTGACTGTCACATTTTAATTAGTTCACTGTTGGTTTGTACTGAGCTCAAACTGATACTGTCTCTCTCTCTCTCTCTCTCTCTCTCCCTCTAGCTTCATTAGGAGATGAAGAGGGACCAATCTGTCTTTCATTTCAGGCGCCTGTTTAAACATTCACATTTCTCAGACAGCTCGAAATAGGTTTATCTTGTGGGATTTTATTCCTTTTCTGACTGGCGAGACTTTCTCCTCCTCACCCACACGATTGCTGTAATGTGCAGTATATAACAACAGAGCTTATTCAGATTTAGGGAAAATGTGGAGCCTCTAATTCCTTGTCAAGTCGATGCGATCCATCAAGCCAGCAATTTCGATAATTGCATTCATGTACAATGAGATTCAAACTGCGGCAGGTAATTGATTTGAGTTTTCCAGGCAATTGCTTCACAAGCAAAACAAAGAAAATTTAATAAGCTAGCAAATGAGCTATTAAGCCAAAATATAAACTAAACCAGTGGTATTTAGCAAAATTGCTGGAATGTGGCTCATTTAAAAGCAGACTAATCTAGACTGAGTCACTGTTGAAGTTTTTGTGGCAGCAAAATGTCATCCCATTATATCCTAAAATAGGAGCTAACGTTTCAAGAGCAAACTATCACTGCTTTGTTCTTGTCTTTGCTGCTTTGTGCTTCCAGCTACTTTGAAATCTACAATGAGCGAGTTCGAGACCTCCTTCCTAGCACAGACAGAGACAGAAGGCTGTGAGCTGAGAGTAAGAGAACATCCTAAAGATGGAGCATATGTGGAGGGTAAAATGACTACACAAACAACACCTCACATCATAATGATTGAAAACTTGCACACTTTTTAATGTTACTCTACTGATTGCGTAAACAACGTTATCAGAAATCCAGTAAAAACAGTTTCTCTTATGTCCTGTATATGTCCAGCCCTCTCCAGACACCATGTGCAGAGCTATACTGAGGTTGGCCAGCTATTGCACAAGGGCAACAGGAGGCGTGCCACTGCCAGCACAGGCATGAACCATGTCAGCAGCCGATCCCACGCTATCTTCACTATTCGCTTCATCAAGGTCACAAGTCCATTTACCCTCTGCTGAATGCCATCTGCCTCTTTATTTGTACATTTGTGAAGATAGCCTTCGCAGCTTGAAGTTATCATCTCCCTGTTTGTATTATCCACTGAGCTTCCTCCATTTTCTGTGTATGTTGAGGATGTCTGGGTAATGACACACAGATGTTAATGTGTCAATGGCTATGTTTTAGAATACTGGATTACTGCCTTTTGGACAGCATTTCATATATTAAAAAATAGATGGTTATTTATAGTCTGGAAAAAGTGAATCAGTAGGCATCATTCCACAAGAAATGTATTTGATGTTTTAAGTGGCTTCCAAGTGATCTGAAAATAAGATCATTTTGGTTTTTATTCTGTTTTTTTTTTAAACAGATTGATATTCCTTCTAGTTTATTTATCTCTCTGGATAGTATGATAGTATGGTGCTCCAAACAATATTTTGTCAATATTCTGTGTCTCTTAGTTTTTTCATGTTATGAGACAAATATTTAAAACTGAACAGGGTTCTGTTGGTTATATGTTGGCTCTGTTGGCTATAATCCAGTTCTTTTAATAAATTCATAATCATTTCAGAAACTTCAGGGGATAGGATGTCATGCAGCATTAAGCATTTACAATCTTACTTTCCTGTGTTTCAATCAAGTATTTTAGCTTGTTTCTTTTCCCTGTCGCATTATGAATTTCAGATTGAGAAATATCTGAATGTATCATCTACCATAATATGTTCTTACAGGCCATGTCTGATGCGGAGTTACCAAGTGAGACGGTGAGTAAGGTACACCTGGTTGACCTAGCAGGAAGTGAAAGAGCTGATGCCACTCAGGCTACTGGCATAAGGTTGAAGGAAGGTGCCAACATCAATAGATCTCTGGTTACTTTGGGCATCGTCATTTCCACTTTAGGTAAACCAACAAACAAAGAATACGGAACAGTTTAAGGTTTCAAGAACTTTGACTGACATGGTTATGAGGTTGAATGCTCTTTGTTATTTCTGTTGTCACAGCTGATTTGTCCATTGGTGGTGGAATAAAAAGGAAACAAAACTTTGTTCCATATCGAGACTCTGCACTTACCTGGCTCCTAAAGGACAGTCTTGGTGGGAACGCCAAAACCATCATGATAGCCAGTATGTCAGAGGTCACGCGCATCACTGTGGTCATGCAGAAATGAAGCCAAGCGCAGACAGTCATAAATAAACATATAACTTTAATTAAACAGACAGATATAAAACAAAAACCCATGAGGGGGCAAACGAACGCTGACAAGACTAGACTAATAAACTTGAAACAGACATAAGACTAGAATACAAGCAAAGTACAAACTTTGCTCAACACAGCTCACAGAACAGAATGACATGATACGACAACGAACCAACACTGAGTAACCAACACAAGGACCTTAAATAAGGAACAAACATAAGAGGGTAACAAGGCAGGCAGGTGGGGGAAATTAAACAATAACGAGGTAACAAGATGGGCGGGGTCAGACAATTGACAGGAGAGCACATGGCACACGGATTAACATGACAGCCATGTGCTCACAACAGACCAGACTAAACAAAGACACATGACAAACCACAGGCCATAAATTAACACACACAACATGACAAATCCTGACACACACACACCCTCAAGATTTTGTTACGCACTTTATTTTGCAAAACGTTCATGCTGCTCTTTTCCATACAACAACTCTAAAAAGCCACGAAAAAGGCCATTAGAAAAAGTGGCAGATTGAAATTAACATTCCATTGCAAGGAGTTTTGACCTAATCTCGCCTTAATTATGTATTAAGGAATAATTTCCTGTTATCCTTTTTGCACTCTAGCCATCTCACCTGCTGACGTGAACTACAGCGAAACTCTGAACACTCTTCGTTATGCCAGCCGTGCCAAGAACATTTTAAACAAGCCCACTGTGAACGAGGATAGCAATGTAAAGATTATCAGAGAGCTGCGAGCTGAGATTGCCCGTCTGAGAGCGCTGCTGTCTGCAGGAAATCAGGTGATCTAAGTTCGACTTCATCCTCCTCAGACATCACAGGCTGAATTTCAATTTGTATATTATCAGTATTAAATGGTACGCCAGGATTAGTTTAAAGAAATGAAAAATCGCAAATGAGATCTCTTCGATATCTCTGTTTCTCTTAGACTGCAACAGGATGTAGTCTCCAGCTTCTCATATCTCTCATAAGACAGAGTAGGGTCTAGTCACTTCTTGAGTTTTTGAATGCTGACTCAAACTTTTCTCAGATTTTGACAAAAGTTTTCAAAGAGATTTCAGTATGAACCATTTGAATTTATCAATGAGCAAAATTGTTTTTGTGTGTATTTTTCTTTATCCTAAGTCATTTTAAGAGATCAGTTTTACCTAATTTACACACAACTAATTCGCTATGATAGCAACCTTTAAGCAATATCTTGTTCCTCTTTAGTGCCTCCCTGAAATTATAATGTCAAAATGGCCCGGACTACATACTGTTACAAAGTCTGCATGCTTTTAGGGATAATATTGACCACCACAGCCTTTTTATGATATGAAAAGTTGTAAGACAATCTATGCTGGATTAAAATGTAATACTGGCATATACACAGAAGTTCCTACTTTTGTACAGCCTTTGTTTTGTTTCTCAGTGGTCACATGACTTAAATCCTTACAGATGGTGTCATTTGAGCAGCATTTAGGGTCGAGTGTGGAGGAGAGGCTTCATCAGGATGAAGCCAGAGTAAGTGTCTCCATTTCTCAGACTACTTGAACAGATCTTCTAGTGATTAAATGTTGGGTAAAACCGAGCATAGCAGCCAACCAATCCTTGATTTCCCCACCGCTCATGGCTGTTTATGTATGACGCATGCTGATTTAGGGAGATAAGCAGCAGCATTATTGATTTTATTTTTATTTTATGTTATGCTGCACTTCAGTCTTCCTCTTAGGTTTGGATGCAAATATGCATGACTTGCAACTGGGATTTTAGAGTGCTGTTTTTATCCTAACACTCAGAATGTTGTTTTCTGCCCCATCTATTGTGATGAAAGAATGTTGCAGCTTTACATTCACAGTCCAGTAGAAGCCTTTTATTTTTTTCCTGTATCTGTATTTTCTTTTATAGAAATAATCCAAAATATCTCTCTTTTCTTTCTCAGGTTCAGGAGCTGACAAAACAGTGGGCTAGTCGTTGGAAAGAAATCCATAATATTCTTAGGGTTGGTAACCTGCATACACTTGTTGTGACTTAATACACCTTTACATTTTCCTTTCAAACATGAATTTCAGGAAATGGTGGTGAAATTAATTGTCATATCCCAGTGAGTGTCTGCGTTATCAGGATTGTTCACCCAAATTATTTTTATCTAAGAAATTGCATTTACGGCATTTTTTTTTAAAATGTGCATAAACTACTACTACAGTTGAACAGGTGTTATAATTTAATGTTACTCAACTCTCACAGCTTGTTTGCTTCTTACTCAGAATCCCTTGTAGTTGCAAGAGCACAGCATCAATTCTACCTCTATATCTAATTTGTTCATCCACAGTGATTTGAGAAAGATTGCAGTAAATCCAGTGTACTCTTCTCTGCACCCTTTTGTGTAAATTGTGGCAGTCATTGAAGCAGTCTGCTTGTAAGGAGGGAAAACAATATCACTTTAGCTCTGTTCATCACTCTAGCTCCATGTGCTGCTAAATAGAGAGGAAGAAATTGCTGGTTAGTCACCTAAATAACCTCCTACTCTGCCACACGCATAGATTTCTATTTCCTGATAGCAGAGTTTTGATTGTTTACCTTTGTCTTTTCAACTGTGCAGCGAATATGGTCAGTAATTCCTTGGTTTATTTGACATTTAAATATTCTACTGCTGGTTTGAGCTTGTTGCACATTTAAGAGAGGTAGTGCTCTTACAGGGTTGTAGGCTTTCAGTCAGGAAAATGTCATTTCTAGTTCTTAGAACTCAGTCAGGGTAGATGCAGTATTTAATATGACGTGAATGACAATATAGAAGTTTAGCCTATTTAATGTGTTGTATTGTGCAGTCGTATACATTGCTGTCGATCAACTTCACCTTAAGCAATGTTTACCCTGATGTAGGACCATAGTGTCAAAAATACCTTTATATATACTGTATATACTGTGGCAAGAATTAGTTTGTGAACCCTTTCAAAATATTCAGATTTTTGCATTGATTCCTCCATAAAATCTGATATGATCTTTATTCAGCTCACATTTATAGCTAAACATAATCTGACTAAACTAATGACACTTTAATAAACTGAGTAATCATTCACAGTGCGGCCTGGAAAAGTAGATTCTCCTTTAGCATGCATTAACTGATCTTTTTTTTTTCCTCTTGTAAAATAGTGTTTTGATGATGTGATATTGTGGTTTGG
>NW_024121435.1:0-21011 GCF_016745375.1 Pimephales promelas
CCCTTCCAGAGCTGAGATATCGAAACTCAAAAATTCTGCCCGAAAAAAAAACGACAGTGGTACCCTTACGTTTTTTTTTTCAGGCGAAAAATTAAGTTTCTCCAATCTTCCCAAAACTCTGGATTCTGATAGAGGGCCATGAGACTTAGACCTGAGTGCAAAAATGGAGGCTCTAGCCCCTTCCAGAGCTGAGATATCGAAACTCAAAAATTCGGCCCGAAAAAAAAAACGACAGTGGTACCCCTTACGTTTTTTTTTTTTCGGGCGAAAAATTAAGTTTCTCCAATCTCCCCAAAACTCTGGATTCTGATAGAGGGCCATGAGACTTAGACCTGAGTGCAAAAATGGAGGCTCTAGCCCCTTCCAGAGCTGAGATATCGAAACTCAAAAATTCGGCCCGAAAAAAAAACGACAGTGGTACCCCTTACGTTTTTTTTTTTCGGGCGAAAAATTAAGTTTCTCCAATCTTCCCAAAACTCTGGATTCTGATAGAGGGCCATGAGACTTAGACCTGAGTGCAAAAATGGAGGCTCTAGCCCCTTCCAGAGCTGAGATATCGAAACTCAAAAATTCGGCCCGAAAAAAAAACGACAGTGGTACCCCTTACGTTTTTTTTTTTGGGCGAAAAATTAAGTTTCTCCAATCTTCCCAAAACTCTGGATTCTGATAGAGGGCCATGAGACTTAGACCTGAGTGCAAAAATGGAGGCTCTAGCCCCTTCCAGAGCTGAGATATCGAAACTCAAAAATTCGGCCCGAAAAAAAAAACGACAGTGGTACCCCTTACGTTTTTTTTTTTGGGCGAAAAATTAAGTTTCTCCAATCTTCCCAAAACTCTGGATTCTGATAGAGGGCCATGAGACTTAGACCTGAGTGCAAAAATGGAGGCTCTAGCCCCTTCCAGAGCTGAGATATCGAAACTCAAAAATTCGGCCCGAAAAAAAAACGACAGTGGTACCCCTTACGTTTTTTTTTTTTGGGCGAAAAATTAAGTTTCTCCAATCTTCCCAAAACTCTGGATTCTGATAGAGGGCCATGAGACTTAGACCTGAGTGCAAAAATGGAGGCTCTAGCCCCTTCCAGAGCTGAGATATCGAAACTCAAAAATTCGGCCCGAAAAAAAAACGACAGTGGTACCCCTTACGTTTTTTTTTTTGGGCGAAAAATTAAGTTTCTCCAATCTTCCCAAAACTCTGGATTCTGATAGAGGGCCATGAGACTTAGACCTGAGTGCAAAAATGGAGGCTCTAGCCCCTTCCAGAGCTGAGATATCGAAACTCAAAAATTCGGCCCGAAAAAAAAACGACAGTGGTACCCCTTACGTTTTTTTTTTTTGGGCGAAAAATTAAGTTTCTCCAATCTTCCCAAAACTCTGGATTCTGATAGAGGGCCATGAGACTTAGACCTGAGTGCAAAAATGGAGGCTCTAGCCCCTTCCAGAGCTGAGATATCGAAACTCAAAAATTCGGCCCGAAAAAAAAACGACAGTGGTACCCCTTACGTTTTTTTTTTTTGGGCGAAAAATTAAGTTTCTCCAATCTTCCCAAAACTCTGGATTCTGATAGAGGGCCATGAGACTTAGACCTGAGTGCAAAAATGGAGGCTCTAGCCCCTTCCAGAGCTGAGATATCGAAACTCAAAAATTCGGCCCGAAAAAAAAAACGACAGTGGTACCCCTTACGTTTTTTTTTTTTGGCGAAAAATTAAGTTTCTCCAATCTTCCCAAAACTCTGGATTCTGATAGAGGGCCATGAGACTTAGACCTGAGTGCAAAAATGGAGGCTCTAGCCCCTTCCAGAGCTGAGATATCGAAACTCAAAAATTCGGCCCGAAAAAAAAACGACAGTGGTACCCCTTACGTTTTTTTTTTTGGCGAAAAATTAAGTTTCTCCAATCTTCCCAAAACTCTGGATTCTGATAGAGGGCCATGAGACTTAGACCTGAGTGCAAAAATGGAGGCTCTAGCCCCTTCCAGAGCTGAGATATCGAAACTCAAAAATTCGGCCCGAAAAAAAAACGACAGTGGTACCCCTTACGTTTTTTTTTTTGGCGAAAAATTAAGTTTCTCCAATCTTCCCAAAACTCTGGATTCTGATAGAGGGCCATGAGACTTAGACCTGAGTGCAAAAATGGAGGCTCTAGCCCCTTCCAGAGCTGAGATATCGAAACTCAAAAATTCGGCCCGAAAAAAAAACGACAGTGGTACCCCTTACGTTTTTTTTTTTGGGCGAAAAATTAAGTTTCTCCAATCTTCCCAAAACTCTGGATTCTGATAGAGGGCCATGAGACTTAGACCTGAGTGCAAAAATGGAGGCTCTAGCCCCTTCCAGAGCTGAGATATCGAAACTCAAAAATTCGGCCCGAAAAAAAAAACGACAGTGGTACCCCTTACGTTTTTTTTTTTGGGCGAAAAATTAAGTTTCTCCAATCTTCCCAAAACTCTGGATTCTGATAGAGGGCCATGAGACTTAGACCTGAGTGCAAAAATGGAGGCTCTAGCCCCTTCCAGAGCTGAGATATCGAAACTCAAAAATTCGGCCCGAAAAAAAAACGACAGTGGTACCCCTTACGTTTTTTTTTTGGGCGAAAAATTAAGTTTCTCCAATCTTCCCAAAACTCTGGATTCTGATAGAGGGCCATGAGACTTAGACCTGAGTGCAAAAATGGAGGCTCTAGCCCCTTCCAGAGCTGAGATATCGAAACTCAAAAATTCGGCCCGAAAAAAAAACGACAGTGGTACCCCTTACGTTTTTTTTTTTGGGCGAAAAATTAAGTTTCTCCAATCTTCCCAAAACTCTGGATTCTGATAGAGGGCCATGAGACTTAGACCTGAGTGCAAAAATGGAGGCTCTAGCCCCTTCCAGAGCTGAGATATCGAAACTCAAAAATTCGGCCCGAAAAAAAAACGACAGTGGTACCCCTTACGTTTTTTTTTTGGGCGAAAAATTAAGTTTCTCCAATCTTCCCAAAACTCTGGATTCTGATAGAGGGCCATGAGACTTAGACCTGAGTGCAAAAATGGAGGCTCTAGCCCCTTCCAGAGCTGAGATATCGAAACTCAAAAATTCGGCCCGAAAAAAAAACGACAGTGGTACCCCTTACGTTTTTTTTTTTTGGGCGAAAAATTAAGTTTCTCCAATCTTCCCAAAACTCTGGATTCTGATAGAGGGCCATGAGACTTAGACCTGAGTGCAAAAATGGAGGCTCTAGCCCCTTCCAGAGCTGAGATATCGAAACTCAAAAATTCGGCCCGAAAAAAAAAACGACAGTGGTACCCCTTACGTTTTTTTTTTTGGCGAAAAATTAAGTTTCTCCAATCTTCCCAAAACTCTGGATTCTGATAGAGGGCCATGAGACTTAGACCTGAGTGCAAAAATGGAGGCTCTAGCCCCTTCCAGAGCTGAGATATCGAAACTCAAAAATTCGGCCCGAAAAAAAAACGACAGTGGTACCCCTTACGTTTTTTTTTTTGGGCGAAAAATTAAGTTTCTCCAATCTTCCCAAAACTCTGGATTCTGATAGAGGGCCATGAGACTTAGACCTGAGTGCAAAAATGGAGGCTCTAGCCCCTTCCAGAGCTGAGATATCGAAACTCAAAAATTCGGCCCGAAAAAAAAACGACAGTGGTACCCCTTACGTTTTTTTTTTTGGCGAAAAATTAAGTTTCTCCAATCTTCCCAAAACTCTGGATTCTGATAGAGGGCCATGAGACTTAGACCTGAGTGCAAAAATGGAGGCTCTAGCCCCTTCCAGAGCTGAGATATCGAAACTCAAAAATTCGGCCCGAAAAAAAAAACGACAGTGGTACCCCTTACGTTTTTTTTTTTGGGCGAAAAATTAAGTTTCTCCAATCTTCCCAAAACTCTGGATTCTGATAGAGGGCCATGAGACTTAGACCTGAGTGCAAAAATGGAGGCTCTAGCCCCTTCCAGAGCTGAGATATCGAAACTCAAAAATTCGGCCCGAAAAAAAAAACGACAGTGGTACCCCTTACGTTTTTTTTTTTGGGCGAAAAATTAAGTTTCTCCAATCTTCCCAAAACTCTGGATTCTGATAGAGGGCCATGAGACTTAGACCTGAGTGCAAAAATGGAGGCTCTAGCCCCTTCCAGAGCTGAGATATCGAAACTCAAAAATTCGGCCCGAAAAAAAAACGACAGTGGTACCCCTTACGTTTTTTTTTTTGGGCGAAAAATTAAGTTTCTCCAATCTTCCCAAAACTCTGGATTCTGATAGAGGGCCATGAGACTTAGACCTGAGTGCAAAAATGGAGGCTCTAGCCCCTTCCAGAGCTGAGATATCGAAACTCAAAAATTCGGCCCGAAAAAAAAACGACAGTGGTACCCCTTACGTTTTTTTTTTTGGGCGAAAAATTAAGTTTCTCCAATCTTCCCAAAACTCTGGATTCTGATAGAGGGCCATGAGACTTAGACCTGAGTGCAAAAATGGAGGCTCTAGCCCCTTCCAGAGCTGAGATATCGAAACTCAAAAATTCGGCCCGAAAAAAAAAACGACAGTGGTACCCCTTACGTTTTTTTTTTTGGGCGAAAAATTAAGTTTCTCCAATCTTCCCAAAACTCTGGATTCTGATAGAGGGCCATGAGACTTAGACCTGAGTGCAAAAATGGAGGCTCTAGCCCCTTCCAGAGCTGAGATATCGAAACTCAAAAATTCGGCCCGAAAAAAAAACGACAGTGGTACCCCTTACGTTTTTTTTTTTGGGCGAAAAATTAAGTTTCTCCAATCTTCCCAAAACTCTGGATTCTGATAGAGGGCCATGAGACTTAGACCTGAGTGCAAAAATGGAGGCTCTAGCCCCTTCCAGAGCTGAGATATCGAAACTCAAAAATTCGGCCCGAAAAAAAAACGACAGTGGTACCCCTTACGTTTTTTTTTTTGGGCGAAAAATTAAGTTTCTCCAATCTTCCCAAAACTCTGGATTCTGATAGAGGGCCATGAGACTTAGACCTGAGTGCAAAAATGGAGGCTCTAGCCCCTTCCAGAGCTGAGATATCGAAACTCAAAAATTCGGCCCGAAAAAAAAACGACAGTGGTACCCCTTACGTTTTTTTTTTTGGGCGAAAAATTAAGTTTCTCCAATCTTCCCAAAACTCTGGATTCTGATAGAGGGCCATGAGACTTAGACCTGAGTGCAAAAATGGAGGCTCTAGCCCCTTCCAGAGCTGAGATATCGAAACTCAAAAATTCGGCCCGAAAAAAAAACGACAGTGGTACCCCTTACGTTTTTTTTTTTGGGCGAAAAATTAAGTTTCTCCAATCTTCCCAAAACTCTGGATTCTGATAGAGGGCCATGAGACTTAGACCTGAGTGCAAAAATGGAGGCTCTAGCCCCTTCCAGAGCTGAGATATCGAAACTCAAAAATTCGGCCCGAAAAAAAAAACGACAGTGGTACCCCTTACGTTTTTTTTTTTGGGCGAAAAATTAAGTTTCTCCAATCTTCCCAAAACTCTGGATTCTGATAGAGGGCCATGAGACTTAGACCTGAGTGCAAAAATGGAGGCTCTAGCCCCTTCCAGAGCTGAGATATCGAAACTCAAAAATTCGGCCCGAAAAAAAAACGACAGTGGTACCCCTTACGTTTTTTTTTTTTGGGCGAAAAATTAAGTTTCTCCAATCTTCCCAAAACTCTGGATTCTGATAGAGGGCCATGAGACTTAGACCTGAGTGCAAAAATGGAGGCTCTAGCCCCTTCCAGAGCTGAGATATCGAAACTCAAAAATTCGGCCCGAAAAAAAAACGACAGTGGTACCCCTTACGTTTTTTTTTTTGGGCGAAAAATTAAGTTTCTCCAATCTTCCCAAAACTCTGGATTCTGATAGAGGGCCATGAGACTTAGACCTGAGTGCAAAAATGGAGGCTCTAGCCCCTTCCAGAGCTGAGATATCGAAACTCAAAAATTCGGCCCGAAAAAAAAACGACAGTGGTACCCCTTACGTTTTTTTTTTGGGCGAAAAATTAAGTTTCTCCAATCTTCCCAAAACTCTGGATTCTGATAGAGGGCCATGAGACTTAGACCTGAGTGCAAAAATGGAGGCTCTAGCCCCTTCCAGAGCTGAGATATCGAAACTCAAAAATTCGGCCCGAAAAAAAAACGACAGTGGTACCCCTTACGTTTTTTTTTTTGGGCGAAAAATTAAGTTTCTCCAATCTTCCCAAAACTCTGGATTCTGATAGAGGGCCATGAGACTTAGACCTGAGTGCAAAAATGGAGGCTCTAGCCCCTTCCAGAGCTGAGATATCGAAACTCAAAAATTCGGCCCGAAAAAAAAACGACAGTGGTACCCCTTACGTTTTTTTTTTTGGGCGAAAAATTAAGTTTCTCCAATCTTCCCAAAACTCTGGATTCTGATAGAGGGCCATGAGACTTAGACCTGAGTGCAAAAATGGAGGCTCTAGCCCCTTCCAGAGCTGAGATATCGAAACTCAAAAATTCGGCCCGAAAAAAAAAACGACAGTGGTACCCCTTACGTTTTTTTTTTTTGGGCGAAAAATTAAGTTTCTCCAATCTTCCCAAAACTCTGGATTCTGATAGAGGGCCATGAGACTTAGACCTGAGTGCAAAAATGGAGGCTCTAGCCCCTTCCAGAGCTGAGATATCGAAACTCAAAAATTCGGCCCGAAAAAAAAACGACAGTGGTACCCCTTACGTTTTTTTTTTTGGGCGAAAAATTAAGTTTCTCCAATCTTCCCAAAACTCTGGATTCTGATAGAGGGCCATGAGACTTAGACCTGAGTGCAAAAATGGAGGCTCTAGCCCCTTCCAGAGCTGAGATATCGAAACTCAAAAATTCGGCCCGAAAAAAAAACGACAGTGGTACCCCTTACGTTTTTTTTTTTGGGCGAAAAATTAAGTTTCTCCAATCTTCCCAAAACTCTGGATTCTGATAGAGGGCCATGAGACTTAGACCTGAGTGCAAAAATGGAGGCTCTAGCCCCTTCCAGAGCTGAGATATCGAAACTCAAAAATTCGGCCCGAAAAAAAAACGACAGTGGTACCCCTTACGTTTTTTTTTTGGGCGAAAAATTAAGTTTCTCCAATCTTCCCAAAACTCTGGATTCTGATAGAGGGCCATGAGACTTAGACCTGAGTGCAAAAATGGAGGCTCTAGCCCCTTCCAGAGCTGAGATATCGAAACTCAAAAATTCGGCCCGAAAAAAAAAACGACAGTGGTACCCCTTACGTTTTTTTTTTTGGGCGAAAAATTAAGTTTCTCCAATCTTCCCAAAACTCTGGATTCTGATAGAGGGCCATGAGACTTAGACCTGAGTGCAAAAATGGAGGCTCTAGCCCCTTCCAGAGCTGAGATATCGAAACTCAAAAATTCGGCCCGAAAAAAAAACGACAGTGGTACCCCTTACGTTTTTTTTTTTGGGCGAAAAATTAAGTTTCTCCAATCTTCCCAAAACTCTGGATTCTGATAGAGGGCCATGAGACTTAGACCTGAGTGCAAAAATGGAGGCTCTAGCCCCTTCCAGAGCTGAGATATCGAAACTCAAAAATTCGGCCCGAAAAAAAAACGACAGTGGTACCCCTTACGTTTTTTTTTTTGGCGAAAAATTAAGTTTCTCCAATCTTCCCAAAACTCTGGATTCTGATAGAGGGCCATGAGACTTAGACCTGAGTGCAAAAATGGAGGCTCTAGCCCCTTCCAGAGCTGAGATATCGAAACTCAAAAATTCGGCCCGAAAAAAAAACGACAGTGGTACCCCTTACGTTTTTTTTTTTGGGCGAAAAATTAAGTTTCTCCAATCTTCCCAAAACTCTGGATTCTGATAGAGGGCCATGAGACTTAGACCTGAGTGCAAAAATGGAGGCTCTAGCCCCTTCCAGAGCTGAGATATCGAAACTCAAAAATTCGGCCCGAAAAAAAAACGACAGTGGTACCCCTTACGTTTTTTTTTTTGGGCGAAAAATTAAGTTTCTCCAATCTTCCCAAAACTCTGGATTCTGATAGAGGGCCATGAGACTTAGACCTGAGTGCAAAAATGGAGGCTCTAGCCCCTTCCAGAGCTGAGATATCGAAACTCAAAAATTCGGCCCGAAAAAAAAAACGACAGTGGTACCCCTTACGTTTTTTTTTTTGGGCGAAAAATTAAGTTTCTCCAATCTTCCCAAAACTCTGGATTCTGATAGAGGGCCATGAGACTTAGACCTGAGTGCAAAAATGGAGGCTCTAGCCCCTTCCAGAGCTGAGATATCGAAACTCAAAAATTCGGCCCGAAAAAAAAACGACAGTGGTACCCCTTACGTTTTTTTTTTTTGGGCGAAAAATTAAGTTTCTCCAATCTTCCCAAAACTCTGGATTCTGATAGAGGGCCATGAGACTTAGACCTGAGTGCAAAAATGGAGGCTCTAGCCCCTTCCAGAGCTGAGATATCGAAACTCAAAAATTCGGCCCGAAAAAAAAACGACAGTGGTACCCCTTACGTTTTTTTTTTTGGGCGAAAAATTAAGTTTCTCCAATCTTCCCAAAACTCTGGATTCTGATAGAGGGCCATGAGACTTAGACCTGAGTGCAAAAATGGAGGCTCTAGCCCCTTCCAGAGCTGAGATATCGAAACTCAAAAATTCGGCCCGAAAAAAAAACGACAGTGGTACCCCTTACGTTTTTTTTTTTGGGCGAAAAATTAAGTTTCTCCAATCTTCCCAAAACTCTGGATTCTGATAGAGGGCCATGAGACTTAGACCTGAGTGCAAAAATGGAGGCTCTAGCCCCTTCCAGAGCTGAGATATCGAAACTCAAAAATTCGGCCCGAAAAAAAAACGACAGTGGTACCCCTTACGTTTTTTTTTTTGGCGAAAAATTAAGTTTCTCCAATCTTCCCAAAACTCTGGATTCTGATAGAGGGCCATGAGACTTAGACCTGAGTGCAAAAATGGAGGCTCTAGCCCCTTCCAGAGCTGAGATATCGAAACTCAAAAATTCGGCCCGAAAAAAAAAACGACAGTGGTACCCCTTACGTTTTTTTTTTTGGGCGAAAAATTAAGTTTCTCCAATCTTCCAAAACTCTGGATTCTGATAGAGGGCCATGAGACTTAGACCTGAGTGCAAAAATGGAGGCTCTAGCCCCTTCCAGAGCTGAGATATCGAAACTCAAAAATTCGGCCCGAAAAAAAAACGACAGTGGTACCCCTTACGTTTTTTTTTTTGGGCGAAAAATTAAGTTTCTCCAATCTTCCCAAAACTCTGGATTCTGATAGAGGGCCATGAGACTTAGACCTGAGTGCAAAAATGGAGGCTCTAGCCCCTTCCAGAGCTGAGATATCGAAACTCAAAAATTCGGCCCGAAAAAAAAAACGACAGTGGTACCCCTTACGTTTTTTTTTTTGGGCGAAAAATTAAGTTTCTCCAATCTTCCCAAAACTCTGGATTCTGATAGAGGGCCATGAGACTTAGACCTGAGTGCAAAAATGGAGGCTCTAGCCCCTTCCAGAGCTGAGATATCGAAACTCAAAAATTCGGCCCGAAAAAAAAACGACAGTGGTACCCCTTACGTTTTTTTTTTTTGGGCGAAAAATTAAGTTTCTCCAATCTTCCCAAAACTCTGGATTCTGATAGAGGGCCATGAGACTTAGACCTGAGTGCAAAAATGGAGGCTCTAGCCCCTTCCAGAGCTGAGATATCGAAACTCAAAAATTCGGCCCGAAAAAAAAACGACAGTGGTACCCCTTACGTTTTTTTTTTTGGGCGAAAAATTAAGTTTCTCCAATCTTCCCAAAACTCTGGATTCTGATAGAGGGCCATGAGACTTAGACCTGAGTGCAAAAATGGAGGCTCTAGCCCCTTCCAGAGCTGAGATATCGAAACTCAAAAATTCGGCCCGAAAAAAAAAACGACAGTGGTACCCCTTACGTTTTTTTTTTTTGGGCGAAAAATTAAGTTTCTCCAATCTTCCCAAAACTCTGGATTCTGATAGAGGGCCATGAGACTTAGACCTGAGTGCAAAAATGGAGGCTCTAGCCCCTTCCAGAGCTGAGATATCGAACCTCAAAAATTCGGCCGAAAAAAAAACGACAGTGGTACCCCTTACGTTTTTTTTTGGGCGAAAAATTAAGTTTCTCCAATCTTCCCAAACTCTGGATTCTGATAGAGGGCCATGAGACTTAGACCTGAGTGCAAAAATGGAGGCTCTAGCCCCTTCCAGAGCTGAGATATCGAAACTCAAAAATTCGGCCCGAAAAAAAAACGACAGTGGTACCCCTTACGTTTTTTTTTTGGGCGAAAAATTAAGATTCTCCAATCTTCCCAAAACTCTGGATTCTGATAGAGGCCATGAGACTTAGACCTGAGTGCAAAAATGGAGGCTCTAGCCCCTTCCAGAGCTGAGATATCGAAACTCAAAAATTCGGCCCGAAAAAAAAACGACAGTGGTACCCCTTACGTTTTTTTTTTTGGGCGAAAAATTAAGTTTCTCCAATCTTCCCAAACTCTGGATTCTGAAGAGGGCCATGAGACTTAGCCTGAGTGCAAAAATGGAGGCTCTAGCCCCTTCCAGAGCTGAGATATCGAACTAAATTTCAGCCCGAAAAAAAACGNTTTGGCACTGCGTGTGGAGCTGTGTGGAGAAGCCCATGTCCACCTCTATTCCGTCACTATCCTGATCACTGTACTAAACTAAATATATGATATCCTGATCCGTTTTCAAATACTCATAAATCAACTCCTGACTCGCTACAGTAGTTTTGACGGAAACCAGAATGCTTATTTTTACCACGGGGAACAGGGCGTGGTGGCTCGCACCAAGGGTGTGAAGAGTGCGTCTGAGAGTTCGCTACGTCAGCAAGTACCCCTACTGCAGGAGCTTTCCGTTTAAACCTGAAGAGGGCAGCACTCAGACGTTTTTACACCATATATTTGAAAATCAAAAACACTTTAATACTCAATTGTCAAAAAATGTACTCGAAATCAATGAACAGCATTTATGAGGCTCCATTCTTACAGATCATTAACTAAAAAAAGTTGTTTTGGTGTTTAGTTACCCTTTAATTTTTCGCCCGAAAATGAAAAAAAACGTAAGGGGTAACACTGTCGTTTTTTTTTCGCGCCGAATTTTTGAGTTTCGATATCTCAGCTCTGGAAGGGTCTAGAGCCTCCATTTTTGCACTCAGGTCAAAGTCTCACAGCCCTCTATCATAATCCAGAGTTTTGAGAAGATTGGAGAAACTTAATTTTTCGCCCGAAAATGAAAAAAAACGTAAGGGGTAACACTGTCGTTTTTTTTTTTCGGGTCGAAATTTTGAATTTTGATATCTCAGCTCTGGAAGGGTCTAGATCCTCCATTTTTGCACTCAGGTCAAAGTCTCACAGCCCTCTATCATAATCCAGAGTTTTGAGAAGATTGGAGAAACTTAATTTTTCGCCCGAAAATGAAAAAAAACGTAAGTGGTAACACTGTCGTTTGATATCTCAGCTCTGGAAGGGTCTAGAGCCTCCATTTTTGCACTCAGGTCAAAGTCTCACAGCCCTCTATCATAATCCAGAGTTTTGAGAAGATTGGAGAATCTTAATTTTTCGCCCGAAAATGAAAAAAAACGTAAGGGGTAACACTGTCGTTTTTTTTTTCGGGTCGAAATTTTGAATTTTGATATCTCAGCTCTGGAAGGGTCTAGAGCCTCCATTTTTGCACTCAGGTCAAAGTCTCACAGCCCTCTATCATAATCCAGAGTTTTGAGAAGATTGGAGAAACTTAATTTTTCGCCTGAAAATGAAAAAAAACGTAAGGGTAACACTGTCGTTTTTTTTTCGGGTCGAAATTTTGAGTTTCGATATCTCAGCTCTGGAAGGGTCTAGAGCCTCCATTTTTGCACTCAGGTCAAAGTCTCACAGCCCTCTATCATAATCCAGAGTTTTGAGAAGATTGGAGAAACTTAATTTTTCGCCCGAAAATGAAAAAAAACGTAAGGGGTAACACTGTCGTTTTTTTTTCGGGTCGAAATTTTGAATTTTGATATCTCAGCTCTGGAAGGGTCTAGAGCCTCCATTTTTGCACTCAGGTCAAAGTCTCACAGCCCTCTATCATAATCCAGAGTTTTGAGAAGATTGGAGAAACTTAATTTTTCGCCCGAAAATGAAAAAAAACGTAAGGGGTAACACTGTCGTTTTTTTTTCGGGCCGAATTTTGAGTTTCGATATCTCAGCTCTGGAAGGGTCTAGAGCCTCCATTTTTGCACTCAGGTCAAAGTCTCACAGCCCTCTATCATAATCCAGAGTTTTGAGAAGATTGGAGAAACTTAATTTTTCGCCCGAAAATGAAAAAAAACGTAAGGGGTAACACTGTCGTTTTTTTTTTTCGGGTCGAAATTTTGAATTTTGATATCTCAGCTCTGGAAGGGTCTAGATCCTCCATTTTTGCACTCAGGTCAAAGTCTCACAGCCCTCTATCATAATCCAGAGTTTTGAGAAGATTGGAGAAACTTAATTTTTCGCCCGAAAATGAAAAAAAACGTAAGTGGTAACACTGTCGTTTTTTTTTTCGGGTCGAAATTTTGAATTTCGATATCTCAGCTCTGGAAGGGTCTAGAGCCTCCATTTTTGCACTCAGGTCAAAGTCTCACAGCCCTCTATCATAATCCAGAGTTTTGAGAAGATTGGAGAATCTTAATTTTTTCGCCCGAAAATGAAAAAAAAACGTAAGGGGTAACACTGTCGTTTTTTTTTTCGGGTCGAAATTTTGAATTTTGATATCTCAGCTCTGGAAGGGTCTAGAGCCTCCATTTTTGCACTCAGGTCAAAGTCTCACAGCCCTCTATCATAATCCAGAGTTTTGAGAAGATTGGAGAAACTTAATTTTTCGCCTGAAAATGAAAAAAAACGTAAGGGGTAACACTGTCGTTTTTTTTTCGGGTCGAAATTTTGAGTTTCGATATCTCAGCTCTGGAAGGGTCTAGAGCCTCCATTTTTGCACTCAGGTCAAAGTCTCACAGCCCTCTATCATAATCCAGAGTTTTGAGAAGATTGGAGAAACTTAATTTTTCGCCCGAAAATGAAAAAAAACGTAAGGGGTAACACTGTCGTTTTTTTTTCGGGTCGAAATTTTGAATTTTGATATCTCAGCTCTGGAAGGGTCTAGAGCCTCCATTTTTGCACTCAGGTCAAAGTCTCACAGCCCTCTATCATAATCCAGAGTTTTGAGAAGATTGGAGAAACTTAATTTTTCGCCCGAAAATGAAAAAAAACGTAAGGGGTAACACTGTCGTTTTTTTTCGCGTCGAAATTTTGAGTTTCGATATCTCAGCTCTGGAAGGGTCTAGATCATCCATTTTTGCGCTCAGTTGAAAGTCTCACAGCCCTCTATCAGAATCCAGAGTTTTGAGAAGATTGGAGAAACTTAATTTTTCGCCCGAAAATGAAAAAAACGAAAGGGGTAACACTGTCGGGTTTTTTTTCTGGTCGAAATTTTCATTTTTGATATCTCAGCTCTGGAAGGATCTAGAGCCTCCATTTTTGCACTCAGGTGAAAGTCTCATGGCCCTCTATCAGAATCCAGAGTTTTGGGAAGATTGGAGAAACTAAATTTTTCGCCCGAAAACGACAGTGTTACCCCTTTCGTTTTTTTCGTTTTCAGGCAAATTAAGTTTCTCCAATCTTCTCAAAACTCTGGATTCTGATAGAGGGCCATGAGACTTAGACCTGAGTGCAAAAATGGAGGCTCTAGACCCTTCCAGAGCTGAGATATCGAAAATCAAAAATTTCGGCCCGAAAAAAAAAACGACAGTGGTACCCCTTACGTTTTTTTTTTTTGGGGCGAAAAATTAAGTTTCTCCAATCTTCCCAAAACTCTGGATTCTGATAGAGGGCCATGAGACTTAGACCTGAGTGCAAAAATGGAGGCTCTAGCCCCTTCCAGAGCTGAGATATCGAAACTCAAAAATTCGGCCCGAAAAAAAAACGACAGTGGTACCCCTTACGTTTTTTTTTTGGGGCGAAAAATTAAGTTTCTCCAATCTTCCCAAAACTCTGGATTCTGATAGAGGGCCATGAGACTTAGACCTGAGTGCAAAAATGGAGGCTCTAGCCCCTTCCAGAGCTGAGATATCGAAACTCAAAAATTCGGCCCGAAAAAAAAAAACGACAGTGGTACCCCTTACGTTTTTTTTTTTTGGGCGAAAAATTAAGTTTCTCCAATCTTCCCAAAACTCTGGATTCTGATAGAGGGCCATGAGACTTAGACCTGAGTGCAAAAATGGAGGCTCTAGCCCCTTCCAGAGCTGAGATATCGAAACTCAAAAATTCGGCCCGAAAAAAAAACGACAGTGGTACCCCTTACGTTTTTTTTTTTGGGGCGAAAAATTAAGTTTCTCCAATCTTCCCAAAACTCTGGATTCTGATAGAGGGCCATGAGACTTAGACCTGAGTGCAAAAATGGAGGCTCTAGCCCCTTCCAGAGCTGAGATATCGAAACTCAAAAATTCGGCCCGAAAAAAAAACGACAGTGGTACCCCTTACGTTTTTTTTTTTTGGGCGAAAAATTAAGTTTCTCCAATCTTCCCAAAACTCTGGATTCTGATAGAGGGCCATGAGACTTAGACCTGAGTGCAAAAATGGAGGCTCTAGCCCCTTCCAGAGCTGAGATATCGAAACTCAAAAATTCGGCCCGAAAAAAAAAACAGTGGTACCCCTTACGTTTTTTTTTTTGGGCGAAAAATTAAGTTTCTCCAATCTTCCCAAAACTCTGGATTCTGATAGAGGGCCATGAGACTTAGACCTGAGTGCAAAAATGGAGGCTCTAGCCCCTTCCAGAGCTGAGATATCGAAACTCAAAAATTCGGCCCGAAAAAAAAACGACAGTGGTACCCCTTACGTTTTTTTTTTGGGGCGAAAAATTAAGTTTCTCCAATCTTCCCAAAACTCTGGATTCTGATAGAGGGCCATGAGACTTAGACCTGAGTGCAAAAATGGAGGCTCTAGCCCCTTCCAGAGCTGAGATATCGAAACTCAAAAATTCGGCCCGAAAAAAAAACGACAGTGGTACCCCTTACGTTTTTTTTTTGGGGCGAAAAATTAAGTTTCTCCAATCTTCCCAAAACTCTGGATTCTGATAGAGGGCCATGAGACTTAGACCTGAGTGCAAAAATGGAGGCTCTAGCCCCTTCCAGAGCTGAGATATCGAAACTCAAAAATTCGGCCCGAAAAAAAAAACGACAGTGGTACCCCTTACGTTTTTTTTTTTTGGGCGAAAAATTAAGTTTCTCCAATCTTCCCAAAACTCTGGATTCTGATAGAGGGCCATGAGACTTAGACCTGAGTGCAAAAATGGAGGCTCTAGCCCCTTCCAGAGCTGAGATATCGAAACTCAAAAATTCGGCCCGAAAAAAAAACGACAGTGGTACCCCTTACGTTTTTTTTTTTGGGCGAAAAATTAAGTTTCTCCAATCTTCCCAAAACTCTGGATTCTGATAGAGGGCCATGAGACTTAGACCTGAGTGCAAAAATGGAGGCTCTAGCCCCTTCCAGAGCTGAGATATCGAAACTCAAAAATTCGGCCCGAAAAAAAAACGACAGTGGTACCCCTTACGTTTTTTTTTTTGGGCGAAAAATTAAGTTTCTCCAATCTTCCCAAAACTCTGGATTCTGATAGAGGGCCATGAGACTTAGACCTGAGTGCAAAAATGGAGGCTCTAGCCCCTTCCAGAGCTGAGATATCGAAACTCAAAAATTCGGCCCGAAAAAAAAACGACAGTGGTACCCCTTACGTTTTTTTTTTTTGGGCGAAAAATTAAGTTTCTCCAATCTTCCCAAAACTCTGGATTCTGATAGAGGGCCATGAGACTTAGACCTGAGTGCAAAAATGGAGGCTCTAGCCCCTTCCAGAGCTGAGATATCGAAACTCAAAAATTCGGCCCGAAAAAAAAACGACAGTGGTACCCCTTACGTTTTTTTTTTTTGGGCGAAAAATTAAGTTTCTCCAATCTTCCCAAAACTCTGGATTCTGATAGAGGGCCATGAGACTTAGACCTGAGTGCAAAAATGGAGGCTCTAGCCCCTTCCAGAGCTGAGATATCGAAACTCAAAAATTCGGCCCGAAAAAAAAACGACAGTGGTACCCCTTACGTTTTTTTTTTTGGGCGAAAAATTAAGTTTCTCCAATCTTCCCAAAACTCTGGATTCTGATAGAGGGCCATGAGACTTAGACCTGAGTGCAAAAATGGAGGCTCTAGCCCCTTCCAGAGCTGAGATATCGAAACTCAAAAATTCGGCCCGAAAAAAAAACGACAGTGGTACCCCTTACGTTTTTTTTTTTTGGGCGAAAAATTAAGTTTCTCCAATCTTCCCAAAACTCTGGATTCTGATAGAGGGCCATGAGACTTAGACCTGAGTGCAAAAATGGAGGCTCTAGCCCCTTCCAGAGCTGAGATATCGAAACTCAAAAATTCGGCCCGAAAAAAAAACGACAGTGGTACCCCTTACGTTTTTTTTTTTTGGGCGAAAAATTAAGTTTCTCCAATCTTCCCAAAACTCTGGATTCTGATAGAGGGCCATGAGACTTAGACCTGAGTGCAAAAATGGAGGCTCTAGCCCCTTCCAGAGCTGAGATATCGAAACTCAAAAATTCGGCCCGAAAAAAAAAACGACAGTGGTACCCCTTACGTTTTTTTTTTGGGGCGAAAAATTAAGTTTCTCCAATCTTCCCAAAACTCTGGATTCTGATAGAGGGCCATGAGACTTAGACCTGAGTGCAAAAATGGAGGCTCTAGCCCCTTCCAGAGCTGAGATATCGAAACTCAAAAATTCGGCCCGAAAAAAAAAACGACAGTGGTACCCCTTACGTTTTTTTTTTTGGGCGAAAAATTAAGTTTCTCCAATCTTCCCAAAACTCTGGATTCTGATAGAGGGCCATGAGACTTAGACCTGAGTGCAAAAATGGAGGCTCTAGCCCCTTCCAGAGCTGAGATATCGAAACTCAAAAATTCGGCCCGAAAAAAAAACGACAGTGGTACCCCTTACGTTTTTTTTTTTTGGGCGAAAAATTAAGTTTCTCCAATCTTCCCAAAACTCTGGATTCTGATAGAGGGCCATGAGACTTAGACCTGAGTGCAAAAATGGAGGCTCTAGCCCCTTCCAGAGCTGAGATATCGAAACTCAAAAATTCGGCCCGAAAAAAAAACGACAGTGGTACCCCTTACGTTTTTTTTTTGGGCGAAAAATTAAGTTTCTCCAATCTTCCCAAAACTCTGGATTCTGATAGAGGGCCATGAGACTTAGACCTGAGTGCAAAAATGGAGGCTCTAGCCCCTTCCAGAGCTGAGATATCGAAACTCAAAAATTCGGCCCGAAAAAAAAAACGACAGTGGTACCCCTTACGTTTTTTTTTTGGGGCGAAAAATTAAGTTTCTCCAATCTTCCCAAAACTCTGGATTCTGATAGAGGGCCATGAGACTTAGACCTGAGTGCAAAAATGGAGGCTCTAGCCCCTTCCAGAGCTGAGATATCGAAACTCAAAAATTCGGCCCGAAAAAAAAAACGACAGTGGTACCCCTTACGTTTTTTTTTTTTGGGCGAAAAATTAAGTTTCTCCAATCTTCCCAAAACTCTGGATTCTGATAGAGGGCCATGAGACTTAGACCTGAGTGCAAAAATGGAGGCTCTAGCCCCTTCCAGAGCTGAGATATCGAAACTCAAAAATTCGGCCCGAAAAAAAAACGACAGTGGTACCCCTTACGTTTTTTTTTTTGGGCGAAAAATTAAGTTTCTCCAATCTTCCCAAAACTCTGGATTCTGATAGAGGGCCATGAGACTTAGACCTGAGTGCAAAAATGGAGGCTCTAGCCCCTTCCAGAGCTGAGATATCGAAACTCAAAAATTCGGCCCGAAAAAAAAAACGACAGTGGTACCCCTTACGTTTTTTTTTTTGGGCGAAAAATTAAGTTTCTCCAATCTTCCCAAAACTCTGGATTCTGATAGAGGCCATGAGACTTAGACCTGAGTGCAAAAATGGAGGCTCTAGCCCCTTCCAGAGCTGAGATATCGAAACTCAAAAATTCGGCCCGAAAAAAAAAACGACAGTGGTACCCCTTACGTTTTTTTTTTTTGGGCGAAAAATTAAGTTTCTCCAATCTTCCCAAAACTCTGGATTCTGATAGAGGGCCATGAGACTTAGACCTGAGTGCAAAAATGGAGGCTCTAGCCCCTTCCAGAGCTGAGATATCGAAACTCAAAAATTCGGCCCGAAAAAAAAACGACAGTGGTACCCCTTACGTTTTTTTTTTTTGGGCGAAAAATTAAGTTTCTCCAATCTTCCCAAAACTCTGGATTCTGATAGAGGGCCATGAGACTTAGACCTGAGTGCAAAAATGGAGGCTCTAGCCCCTTCCAGAGCTGAGATATCGAAACTCAAAAATTCGGCCCGAAAAAAAAAACGACAGTGGTACCCCTTACGTTTTTTTTTTTGGCGAAAAATTAAGTTTCTCCAATCTTCCCAAAACTCTGGATTCTGATAGAGGGCCATGAGACTTAGACCTGAGTGCAAAAATGGAGGCTCTAGCCCCTTCCAGAGCTGAGATATCGAAACTCAAAAATTCGGCCCGAAAAAAAAACGACAGTGGTACCCCTTACGTTTTTTTTTTTTTGGGCGAAAAATTAAGTTTCTCCAATCTTCCCAAAACTCTGGATTCTGATAGAGGGCCATGAGACTTAGACCTGAGTGCAAAAATGGAGGCTCTAGCCCCTTCCAGAGCTGAGATATCGAAACTCAAAAATTCGGCCCGAAAAAAAAACGACAGTGGTACCCCTTACGTTTTTTTTTTGGGCGAAAAATTAAGTTTCTCCAATCTTCCCAAAACTCTGGATTCTGATAGAGGGCCATGAGACTTAGACCTGAGTGCAAAAATGGAGGCTCTAGCCCCTTCCAGAGCTGAGATATCGAAACTCAAAAATTCGGCCCGAAAAAAAAAACGACAGTGGTACCCCTTACGTTTTTTTTTTTGGGCGAAAAATTAAGTTTCTCCAATCTTCCCAAAACTCTGGATTCTGATAGAGGGCCATGAGACTTAGACCTGAGTGCAAAAATGGAGGCTCTAGCCCCTTCCAGAGCTGAGATATCGAAACTCAAAAATTCGGCCCGAAAAAAAAAACGACAGTGGTACCCCTTACGTTTTTTTTTTGGGGCGAAAAATTAAGTTTCTCCAATCTTCCCAAAACTCTGGATTCTGATAGAGGGCCATGAGACTTAGACCTGAGTGCAAAAATGGAGGCTCTAGCCCCTTCCAGAGCTGAGATATCGAAACTCAAAAATTCGGCCCGAAAAAAAAAACGACAGTGGTACCCCTTACGTTTTTTTTTTTGGGCGAAAAATTAAGTTTCTCCAATCTTCCCAAAACTCTGGATTCTGATAGAGGGCCATGAGACTTAGACCTGAGTGCAAAAATGGAGGCTCTAGCCCCTTCCAGAGCTGAGATATCGAAACTCAAAAATTCGGCCCGAAAAAAAAACGACAGTGGTACCCCTTACGTTTTTTTTTTTGGGCGAAAAATTAAGTTTCTCCAATCTTCCCAAAACTCTGGATTCTGATAGAGGGCCATGAGACTTAGACCTGAGTGCAAAAATGGAGGCTCTAGCCCCTTCCAGAGCTGAGATATCGAAACTCAAAAATTCGGCCCGAAAAAAAAACGACAGTGGTACCCCTTACGTTTTTTTTTTTTGGGCGAAAAATTAAGTTTCTCCAATCTTCCCAAAACTCTGGATTCTGATAGAGGGCCATGAGACTTAGACCTGAGTGCAAAAATGGAGGCTCTAGCCCCTTCCAGAGCTGAGATATCGAAACTCAAAAATTCGGCCCGAAAAAAAAACGACAGTGGTACCCCTTACGTTTTTTTTTTTGGGCGAAAAATTAAGTTTCTCCAATCTTCCCAAACTCTGGATTCTGATAGAGGGCCATGAGACTTAGACCTGAGTGCAAAAATGGAGGCTCTAGCCCCTTCCAGAGCTGAGATATCGAAACTCAAAAATTCGGCCCGAAAAAAAAACGACAGTGGTACCCCTTACGTTTTTTTTTTTTGGGCGAAAAATTAAGTTTCTCCAATCTTCCCAAAACTCTGGATTCTGATAGAGGGCCATGAGACTTAGACCTGAGTGCAAAAATGGAGGCTCTAGCCCCTTCCAGAGCTGAGATATCGAAACTCAAAAATTCGGCCGAAAAAAAAACGACAGTGGTACCCCTTACGTTTTTTTTTTTTGGGCGAAAAATTAAGTTTCTCCAATCTTCCCAAAACTCTGGATTCTGATAGAGGGCCATGAGACTTAGACCTGAGTGCAAAAATGGAGGCTCTAGCCCTTCCAGAGCTGAGATATCGAAACTCAAAAATTCGGCCCGAAAAAAAAACGACAGTGGTACCCCTTACGTTTTTTTTTTTTTTGGGCGAAAAATTAAGTTTCTCCAATCTTCCCAAAACTCTGGATTCTGATAGAGGGCCATGAGACTTAGACCTGAGTGCAAAAATGGAGGCTCTAGCCCCTTCCAGAGCTGAGATATCGAAACTCAAAAATTCGGCCCGAAAAAAAACGACAGTGGTACCCCTTACGTTTTTTTTTTTGGGCGAAAAATTAAGTTTCTCCAATCTTCCCAAAACTCTGGATTCTGATAGAGGGCCACCTGAGTGCAAAAATGGAGGCTCTAGCCCCTTCCAGAGCTGAGATATCGAAACTCAAAATTCGGCCCGAAAAAAAAAACGACAGTGGTACCCCTTACGTTTTTTTTTTTGGGCGAAAAATTAAGTTTCTCCAATCTTCTCCAAAACTCTGGATTCTGATAGAGGGCCATGAGACTTAGACCTGAGTGCAAAAATGGAGGCTCTAGCCCTTCCAGAGCTGAGATATCGAAACTCAAAAATTCGGCCCGAAAAAAAAAACGACAGTGGTACCCCTTACGTTTTTTTTTTTTTGGCGAAAAATTAAGTTTCTCCAATCTTCTCAAAACTCTGGATTCTGATAGAGGGCCATGAGACTTAGACCTGAGTGCAAAAATGGAGGCTCTAGCCCCTTCCAGAGCTGAGAT
>NW_024121435.1:21655-70222 GCF_016745375.1 Pimephales promelas
GGAGCTGAGATATCGAAACTCAAAAATTCGGCCGCGAAAAAAAAAAGACAGTGGTACCCCTTACGTTTTTTTTTTGGGCGAAAAATTAAGTTTCTCCAATCTTCCCAAAACTCTGGATTCTGATAGAGGCCATGAGACTTAGACCTGAGTGCAAAAATGGAGGCTCTAGCCCCTTCCAGAGCTGAGATATCGAAACTCAAAAATTCGGCCCGAAAAAAAAAACGACAGTGGTACCCCTTACGTTTTTTTTTTTTGGCGAAAAATTAAGTTTCTCCAATCTTCCCAAAACTCTGGATTCTGATAGAGGGCCATGAGACTTAGACCTGAGTGCAAAAATGGAGGCTCTAGCCCCTTCCAGAGCTGAGATATCGAAACTCAAAAATTCGGCCCGAAAAAAAAAACGACAGTGGTACCCCTTACGTTTTTTTTTTTTGGGCGAAAAATTAAGTTTCTCCAATCTTCCCAAAACTCTGGATTCTGATAGAGGGCCATGAGACTTAGACCTGAGTGCAAAAATGGAGGCTCTAGCCCCTTCCAGAGCTGAGATATCGAAACTCAAAAATTCGGCGAAAAAAAAAAACGACAGTGGTACCCCTTACGTTTTTTTTTTTGGGCGAAAAATTAAGTTTCTCCAATCTTCCCAAAACTCTGGATTCTGATAGAGGCCATGAGACTTAGACCTGAGTGCAAAAATGGAGGCTCTAGCCCCTTCCAGAGCTGAGATATCGAAACTCAAAAATTCGCCCCAAAAAAAAAACGACAGTGGTACCCCTTACGTTTTTTTTTTTGGGCGAAAAATTAAGTTTCTCCAATCTTCCCAAAACTCTGGATTCTGATAGAGGGCCATGAGACTTAGACCTGAGTGCAAAAATGGAGGCTCTAGCCCCTTCCAGAGCTGAGATATCGAAACTCAAAAATTCGGCCCGAAAAAAAAAACGACAGTGGTACCCCTTACGTTTTTTTTTTTTTGGGCGAAAAATTAAGTTTCTCCAATCTTCCCAAAACTCTGGATTCTGATAGAGGGCCATGAGACTTAGACCTGAGTGCAAAAATGGAGGCTCTAGCCCCTTCCAGAGCTGAGATATCGAAACTCAAAAATTCGGCCCGAAAAAAAAAACGACAGTGGTACCCCTTACGTTTTTTTTTTGGGCGAAAAATTAAGTTTCTCCAATCTTCCCAAAACTCTGGATTCTGATAGAGGGCCATGAGACTTAGACCTGAGTGCAAAAATGGAGGCTCTAGCCCCTTCCAGAGCTGAGATATCGAAACTCAAAAATTCGGCCCGAAAAAAAAAACGACAGTGGTACCCCTTACGTTTTTTTTTTTTGGGCGAAAAATTAAGTTTCTCCAATCTTCCCAAAACTCTGGATTCTGATAGAGGGCCATGAGACTTAGACCTGAGTGCAAAAATGGAGGCTCTAGCCCCTTCCAGAGCTGAGATATCGAAACTCAAAAATTCGGCCCGAAAAAAAAACGACAGTGGTACCCCTTACGTTTTTTTTTTTTTGGCGAAAAATTAAGTTTCTCCAATCTCCCAAAACTCTGGATTCTGATAGAGGGCCATGAGACTTAGACCTGAGTGCAAAAATGGAGGCTCTAGCCCCTTCCAGAGCTGAGATATCGAAACTCAAAAATTCGGCCCGAAAAAAAAACGACAGTGGTACCCCTTACGTTTTTTTTTTTGGGCGAAAAATTAAGTTTCTCCAATCTTCCCAAAACTCTGGATTCTGATAGAGGGCCATGAGACTTAGACCTGAGTGCAAAAATGGAGGCTCTAGCCCCTTCCAGAGCTGAGATATCGAAACTCAAAAATTCGGCCCGAAAAAAAAAACGACAGTGGTACCCCTTACGTTTTTTTTTTGGGCGAAAAATTAAGTTTCTCCAATCTTCCCAAAACTCTGGATTCTGATAGAGGGCCATGAGACTTAGACCTGAGTGCAAAAATGGAGGCTCTAGCCCCTTCCAGAGCTGAGATATCGAAACTCAAAAATTCGGCCCGAAAAAAAAACGACAGTGGTACCCCTTACGTTTTTTTTTTTGGGCGAAAAATTAAGTTTCTCCAATCTTCCCAAAACTCTGGATTCTGATAGAGGGCCATGAGACTTAGACCTGAGTGCAAAAATGGAGGCTCTAGCCCCTTCCAGAGCTGAGATATCGAAACTCAAAAATTCGGCCCGAAAAAAAAACGACAGTGGTACCCCTTACGTTTTTTTTTTTTGGGCGAAAAATTAAGTTTCTCCAATCTTCCCAAAACTCTGGATTCTGATAGAGGGCCATGAGACTTAGACCTGAGTGCAAAAATGGAGGCTCTAGCCCCTTCCAGAGCTGAGATATCGAAACTCAAAAATTCGGCCCGAAAAAAAAAAACGACAGTGGTACCCCTTTTTTTTTTTTTTGGGCGAAAAAATTAAGTTTCTCCAATCTTCCCAAAACTCTGGATTCTGATAGAGGGCCATGAGACTTAGACCTGAGTGCAAAAATGGAGGCTCTAGCCCCTTCCAGAGCTGAGATATCGAAACTCAAAAATTCGGCCCGAAAAAAAAAACGACAGTGGTACCCCTTACGTTTTTTTTTTTGGGCGAAAAATTAAGTTTCTCCAATCTTCCCAAAACTCTGGATTCTGATAGAGGGCCATGAGACTTAGACCTGAGTGCAAAAATGGAGGCTCTAGCCCCTTCCAGAGCTGAGATATCGAAACTCAAAAATTCGCCCGAAAAAAAAAACGACAGTGGTACCCCTTACGTTTTTTTTGGGGGGCGAAAAATTAAGTTTCTCCAATCTTCCCAAAACTCTGGATTCTGATAGAGGGCCATGAGGACAGACGATGCCAGTGCAAAAATGGAGGCTCTAGCCCCTTCCAGAGCTGAGATATCGAAACTCAAAAATTCGACCCGAAAAAAAAACGACAGTGGTACCCCTTACGTTTTTTTTTTTTGGGGCGAAAAATTAAGTTTCTCCAATCTTCCCAAAACTCTGGATTCTGATAGAGGGCCATGAGACTTAGACCTGAGTGCAAAAATGGTGGCTCTAGACCCTCCCAGAGCTGAGATATCAAAACTCAAACTTTCGTACTCAAACAGTTGTACCCCTTTCGTTTTTTTATTGGCTGCTTTCCAAACCGCATACTTAATGAGTAGGTACTTAATTTCGATAAGTACTTACTCAAGGAGCGCTAAAAGAGTTGGTACTTTATAACCAAATCTCGCTGAGTATGAATGAGAACCGGACATCTGCCATGTTGACGTTATCATGTGACCTACTAAGCGTTATCACAAGAGCAACAACTTAAAATATATGAAGGATACGTTTAATTCATCTATCTATAAATATCTTGATTTTGATGAAACTTGCTCATTTTCTTGTGGTATTGATGAATAAACAGCTTCCCATTTATTTTTTGAATACATTTCGAAAACTGCCACTGTCGCCTTGCTTTTGGCTTGCTCAGTTGGGGTTATTTAGTGTTTAGCAATAGTATTGATCTGTGTTGTACTACTTTCATGTTATCACTGTGAAGCTGCTTTGATACAATCTGCATTGTGAAAAGCGCTATATAAATAAATGTGACTTGACTTGACATTTAGGGTTGATTTAAGTTATGTTTTAAACCCTAGTAATGTGACCCACAGTGTTATAGCGATATTTTTTTAATTAAGAAACCCCAAAATTGTCATCTCTTGAATATGTTGTTCATTTCTTTATTTTATACCCAAAAAAGTTTCTCCTTAAATTTTTCCTCTTTTTCTTGATGAATTTACCTCGTTTCATCCCTCGGACTTATGACAACACATTTTTTTATGTATTATGAAGAACTATTATGAAGATATTTAGCCTTGTTATTGTTTTTTCCTGTGTATAAATACAATTTTATGATGTCACATTATGATGTACACAAACCGATGATCCTTATGTTTTCTGTTTTGTCATTATGCTCGTTACATACAACTATGGTATCTTTCCATGATCTTGTATGTAATAAGTTTAAAATATATATGCAACATGTGCACTAACACTTCATAACATCAGTAACTCGACAGCACAACCTAGAACAGTTTTCCTCTGTGTTTGTAATGTCTGCACAAAGGCGACGGGCAGCAGCCCGAAGATCTCTTTTGGAGAAAACTGTTGATTTTATACTCGAAAAAATGTAAGTATCACTCCTTAAAAATTAATATTACCTCAGAATGAATTGCATTGTTAACCCACCCCAAAACTTAAACACAACAATAATATTAAATGCTGACCAATACTTAATTCTAAAACTTTTTTACATACTAAAAATATAATTTAATAAAACAAGCAAAATGAAATTTGTTTTGTCATATGACAGTTATTTATGAATACATTTATATTGCTAAATGCAGTGAAACATCTCAATTGTCAGTCAATCAATGAATTAATGCATACATTAATTAAATAATTACATTTTATTTACTGACAACAATAAGAAACATGACTAAATGAGTAAAAGAATAAATAAAAGTAACCATCACAATAAACAAATGCATATACAAGTCAACAACACATGAAACAAAGCTTTATTCAAACTACAAGCATGTATTTACAAGCGCTGAACACCACATCCTACTGCCGTCTCAACACAGCGGTTCCCATTCTGCGACTTTATTCTTGTTGCTGTGCTGTTCTTCACAATCTGAGGCAAAAAGGGCAGGTGGAGCGATGGAGGGTCTCATAAGGGCAGATGGAGAGATGGAGGGTCTCATCCATGGGACCACTTCCAGGATTCAGCTCTGGGCTCCTCATCCTCAGTGCTCACAATGCAGACATTTCAGATCCTACAAAAATGCACGAACACTACACAAAAGCAGTCATTTTAACAGCACAATGTCATTTGATTTATGTATTAAAAATAACCTTATTTTATATTTCAGTAAAATCCCAAAAACTTTTTTTCCCAAACAAATACTGCCATCATCTTTCCTTGCAGGTCCTGCTCCACCACAAAAGCTCTGCAGCAAATGCACAGAAATCAAGACTCAGAAAAATTCAAAGGGGCACCACTTTTTTTTTTTTGGGGTTGAAATTTTGAGTTGCTCTGATTTTCTTGAAACTCTGGATTCTGATAGAGGGCCATGAGACGTAGACCTGAGTGCAAAAATGGAGGCTCTAGACCCTTCCAGAACTGAGATCTCACGTAGCATTTATGCCATTATAAATATCTCAATATCTCAGCTCTGGGAAGGTCTAGAGCCTCCATTTTTGAACTTAGGTCTACGTCTCATGGCCCTCTATCAGAATCCAGAGTTTCAAGAAGATCAGAGCAACTCAAAATTTCGAGCCGAAAAAAAACAAAAACGACAGTGGTATCCCTTTCGTTTTTTTTTGGGGCGAAAAATTTAGTTTCTCCAATCTTCTTGAAACTGTGGATTCTGATAGAGGGCCATGAGACGTAGACCTGAGTGCAAAAATGGAGGCTCTAGACCCTTCCAGAGCTGAAATATTGAGATCTTCCAGAGCTGAGATATTGAGATATTTATAATGGCATAAATGATATGTGTGATCTCAATATCTCAGTTCTGGAAGGGTCTAGAGCCTACATTTTTGCACTCCGTTCTACGTCTCATGGCCCTCTATCAGAATCCAGAGTTTTAAGAAAATCAGAGCAACTCAAAATTTCAACCCCCAAAAAAAAAAAAACGACAGTGGTACCCCTTTCGTTTTTTTTTTTTTTGGGCGAAAAAATAAGTTTCTCCAATCTTCTTGAAACTCTGGATTCTGATAGAGGGCGATGGGACTTAGACCTGAGTGCAAAAATGGAGGCTCTAGACCCTTACAGAGCTGAGATATTGATATCTTCCAGAGCTGAGATATTGAGATATTTATAATGGAATAAATGCTATGTGAGATCTCAATATCTCAGTTATGGAAGGGTCTAGAGCCTCCATTTTTGCAATCAGGTCTACGTCTCATGGCCCTCTATCAGAATCCAGAGTTTCAAGAAAATCAGAGCAACTCAAAATTTCAACCCAAAAAAAATAAAAAACGACAGTGGTACCCCTTTCGTTTTTTTTTTTTGGGCGAAAAAATAAGTTTCTCCAATCTTCTTGAACCTCTGGATTCTGATAGAGGGCCATTGGAATTAGACCTGAGTGCAAAAATGGAGGCTCTAGACCCTTCCAGAGCTGAGATATTGAGATATTTATAATGGCATTTAAATGCTACGTGAGATCTCAGTTCTGGAAGGGTCTAGAGCCTACATTTTTGCATTCAGGTCTACGTCTCATGGCCCTCTTTTAGAATCCAGAGTTTCAAGAAAATCAGAGCAACTCAAAATTTCAACCCCCCCAAAAAAAAAAAACGACAGTGGTACCCCTTTCGTTTTTTTTTTTTTTTTTGGGCGAAAAAATAAGTTTCTCCAATCCTCTTGAAACTCTGGATTCTGATAGATGACCATGGGACTTAGACCTGAGTGCAAAAATGGAGGCTCTAGACCCTTACAGAGCTGAGATATTGAGATCTTCCAGAGCTGAGATATTGAGATATTTATAATGGCATAAATGCTACGTGAGATCTCAATATCTCAGTTCTGAAAGGGTGTAGAGCCTACATTTTTGCACTCCGGTCTACGTCTCATGGCCCTCTATCAGAATCCAGAGTTTCAAGAAAATCAGAGCAACTCAAAATTTCAACCCAAAAAAAAAAAAAATGACAGTGGTACCCCTTTCGTTTTTTTTTTTTTTTGGGCGAAAAATTTAGTTTCTCCAATCTTCTTGAAACTGTGGATTCTGATAGAGGGACATGGGACTTAGACCTGAGTGCAAAAATGGAGACTCTAGACCCTTACAGAGCTGAGATATTGAGATCTTCCAGAGCTGAGATATTGAGATATTTATAATGGCATAAATGCTACGTGAGATCTCAATATCTCAGCTCTGGAAGGGGCTAGATCCTCCATTTTTGCACTCAGGTCTAAGTCCCATCGCCCTCTATCAGAATCCAGAGTTTCAAGAAAATCAGAGCAACTCAAAATTTCAACCCAAAAAAAATAAAAAACGACAGTGGTACCCCTTTCGTTTTTTTTTTTTGGGCGAAAAAATAAGTTTCTCCAATCTTCTTGAAACTCTGGATTCTGATAGAGGGCGATGGGACTTAGACCTGAGTGCAAAAATGGAGGATCTAGCCCCTTCCAGAGCTGAGATATTGAGATCTTCCAGAGCTGAGATATTTATAATGGCATTTAAATGCTACGTGGGATCTCAATATCTCAGTTCTGGAAGGGTCTAGAGCCTACATTTTTGCGCTCGGGTCTACGTCTCAAGGCCCTCTATCAGAATCCAGAGTTTCAAGAAAATCAGAGCAACTAAAAATTTCGACCTCAAAAAAAAAAAAAAAACGACAGTGGTACCCCTTTCGTTTTTTTTTTTTTTTTTGGGCGAAAAAATAAGTTTCTCCAATCTTCTTGAAACTCTGGATTCTGATAGAGGGCGATGGGACTTAGACCTGAGTGCAAAAATGGAGGCTGTAGACCCTTCCAGAGCTGAAATATTGAGATCTTCCAGAGTTGAGATATTGAGATATTTATAATGGAATAAATGCTATGTGAGATCTCAATATCTCAGTTATGGAAGGGTCTAGAGCCTCCATTTTTGCACTCCGGTCTACGTCTCATGGCCCTCTATCAGAATCCAGAGTTTCAAGAAAATCAGAGCAACTCAAAATTTCAACCCAAAAAAAAAAAAAAACGACAGTGGTACCCCTTTCGTTTTTTGTTTTTTTTTTGGGCGAAAAATTTAGTTTCTCCAATCTTCTTGAAACTGTGGATTCTGATAGAGGGACATGGGACTTAGACCTGAGTGCAAAAATGGAGACTCTAGACCCTTACAGAGCTGAGATATTGAGATCTTCCAGATCTGAGATTTTGAGATATTTATAATGGCATAAATGCTACGTGAGATCTCAATATCTCAGCTCTGGAAGGGGCTAGATCCTCCATTTTTGCACTCAGGTCTAAGTCCCATCGCCCTCTATCAGAATCCAGAGTTTCAAGAAAATCAGAGCAACTCAAAATTTCAACCCCAAAAAAATAAAAAACGACAGTGGTACCCCTTTCGTTTTTTTTTTTTTGGGCGAAAAAATAAGTTTCTCCAATCTTCTTGAAACTCTGGATTCTGATAGAAGGCGATGGGACTTAGACCTGAGTGCAAAAATGGAGGCTGTAGACCCTTCCAGAGCAAAAATATTGAGATCTTCCAGAGCTGAGATATTGCGATATTTATAATGGCATAAATTATATGTGTGATCTCAATATCTCAGTTCTGGAAGGGTCTAGAGCCTACATTTTTGCGCTCGGGTCTACGTCCCATCGCCCTCTATCAGAATCCAGAGTTTCAAGAAAATCAGAGCAACTCAAAATTTCAACCCAAAAAAAATAAAAAACGACAGTGGTACCCCTTTCGTTTTTTTTTTTTTTTGGGCGAAAAAATAAGTTTCTCCAATCTTCTTGAAACTCTGGATTCTGATAGAGGGCGATGGGACTTAGACCTGAGTGCAAAAATGGAGGATCTAGCCCCTTCCAGAGCTGAGATCTTGAGATCTTCCAGAGCTGAGATATTTATAATGGCATTTAAATGCTACGTGGGATCTCAATATCTCAGTTCTGGAAGGGTCTAGAGCCTACATTTTTGCGCTCGGGTCTACGTCTCAAGGCCCTCTATCAGAATCCAGAGTTTCAAGAAAATCAGAGCAACTAAAAATTTCGACCTCAAAAAAAAAAAAACGACAGTGGTACCCCTTTCGTTTTTTTTTTTTTTTTGGGCGAAAAAATAAGTTTCTCCAATCTTCTTGAAACTCTGGATTCTGATAGAAGGCGATGGGACTTAGACCTGAGTGCAAAAATGGAGGCTGTAGACCCTTCCAGAGCAAAAATATTGAGATCTTCCAGAGCTGAGATATTGAGATATTTATAATGGCATAAATGATATGTGTGATCTCAATATCTCAGTTCTGGAAGGGTCTAGAGCCTACATTTTTGCGCTCGGGTCTACGTCTCATGGCCCTCTATCAGAATCCAGAGTTTTAAGAAAATCAGAGCAACTCAAAATTTCAACCCCAAAAAAAAAAAAAAACGACAGTGGTACCCCTTTCGTTTTTTTTTTTTTTGGGTGAAAAATTAAGTTTCTCCAATCTTCTTGAAACTCTGGATTCTGATAGATGACGATGGGACTTAGACCTGAGTGCAAAAATGGAGGCTGTAGACCCTTCCAGAGCTGAGATATTGAGATATTTATAATGGAATAAATGCTATGTGAGATCTCAATATCTCAGTTCTGGAAGGGTCTAGAGCCTCCATTTTTGCACTCAGGTCTACGTCTCATGGCCCTCTATCAGAATCCAGAGTTTCAAGAAAATCAGAGCAACTGATTTCATTTTTTTATTTTTTTTTTCAGGTCGAAATTTTGAGTTTCTCTGATCTTCTTGAAACTCTGGATTCTGATAGAGGGCTGTGGGACTTAGACCTGAGTGCAAAAATGGAGGCTCTAGACCCTTCCAGAGCTGAGATATTGAGATCCCACGTAGCATGTATATCTCAGCTCTGGAAGGGTCTAGAGCCTCCATTTCTGCATTTTAGTTTTTCAAGCTGGGAATGTACCCATTATATATTTGCTAAATGTGCAATGAACACTGCATTGCCAAGGTTCAATTTATAGATGTAAATAGTTCTGGTTTTCATTGTATAACATATTTCCCTCTTTGTTCTTCCAGAACATTCAATGCCCAATCGGATGTCTCCGACCTGAGCTTCTTGCAGATGCTGTGGCCAATCCCAAAAGAGTGAAACCTTTCTGACAGAACTGCACCATGACCTCCTGCCCCCATTACGCAATATTTCACGTAGGACATAAGAGAACTAAACACATACTGCCTTTAAAGCCTCCTGTTTGTTACATCTGTTCAGTTGCTGCTTTACACAATGTCTGTTGTGATGCATTCATTGATTGGCTTTTACTTGTGTTTGCTAGTGTGGATAATACAAGTTAATACAAATTCCACTTTGCAGTCGGTTAATACAGTCTACTGTATACGAAAACTGCAATGGGAAAGAACAGATTTCTAATTCAATTAAATTGACAAAAGACTAAAACATTATTTTTAAAGGATTTTAGCCTTATGAATTGATAGGGTAAAAAAAAAACTACCTTACTAGTATTTTCAACCTTAATTAATTGAAATAGGAAAATGTGAGACATACGGTAGTAGGGGAGAAAAGCACTGTTTTATAAGAATGTTAGAGCACCACTGGGGTACCAAATTTCATCTTTTTTTCCCCCACATGGCTCATTGATTATTTAGAGTCAGCACTGTTTTTAGATTGATACCGTATGTTAATTTTTTTTTACTATCCCTTCACTTAGAAGTGTCTGCTTGTATAGAATGTTATTTGTTGCATTTGACTGTCAGTGTTATACTGTCAACAGTATTCGTTACTGTTAAATGCACTTTTTTTGAGATCACAAAACTCAAGACAAAATGTATTTATAAAACTTCAAATCAAAATCTTTTGGAATGCGATTCTAAAATAAACCTTGCAAAAACGAAACATGTCAATAAATGCAAATAAACTCTTGGATGGAATCTTTGAGAAACTATTATACTCGATTGTTTTTTTAAGTATTTTTGATTTTTTAATGCTTATTTTTTTATTTTCTAATGCATGAGACATTAGGCAGCACAATGGAATGCATCAGGAAGAGTATGGAGGCAAGTTCATATTGCAAAAGTTTCAGAAAAAATAAGGACAGCATGGCAGAAATTATGCAAAGAAAACACATTATTATAATAAAATGAACAGGAGTGGATCATCTTTTTAGTGTATCAGTATTAAAGTAATGCATGAAGAATGCTCCAAACTATTTAGCAGCAACAACAAACAACCATTCTAATACTTAAACTATTGAGTGGACAGACTACTTATTGGGCTAAGTTATGAATTATGGTTAGAAACTAGGAATTGTAGTAAAAGATGTACATCTAAAAAGAAAGAAACCCTAAACCTTTGTAACAGTGAAAATAGTTGGTTATTTCTATTCAACTGGATGTTGTGTAGCGTTCTTTAGTGATGGAAGAGACGAATGTTGGTGTGCACCAGGGTAATACCCAGCTCATTGCAGGCATTGATGACCACCTCATCAGCAGTAGAGCCGGAGGGGGCGGCAATATACTCCACACCACTCTAAAACCATACACCGTTAGACAATGGTCACTTTTATATGCCGTTCATTTGAATATAGGCATTTAGAATGTATAATATAGCTACAAATCACATTGGTGACAGGTATACAAGTGTAGAAGACTAGGAGAGGGTGTTTACCCGTTTGGCTCGGTCAACATTGTCCCGGAAGGGAAAGAAGGCATCAGAGCTGAGGGCCACAGCCTGCAGAGAACTGATCCAGTTACTCTTCTCTACCTCTGACAGAGGCTCAGGAATCTCCTCAAACAGAGCCTTCCAAGCCTCCACATCTGGACCCTGACGCACAAACAAAAATTAAAATGTCATCAGAAAACCTCCACCTCTCGGCAACCTGCAGAAATACTGACACACAGGCCTGGTTTCACAGTTAGGGATTAAGACTTCAGTTCAAAACTGACATTAAAGTAGCTTTTATAAACATGCCTTAGAAAAAAAAAAAAAAATATCTTCATCTGATAAAATTATCGCACTAAAGAAATGTCAATGCAAGTAGCTTTTAGTTAAAACAGCTCAAACAAGCATTTTAGTCAGGGACTAGCTAAAGCCTAGTCTGTGAAACTGGACAATACAATCATTTCCATCACTGACCGCAACTTCAAAAATTCATATTTTCATTTTTTGTTTCTGATGCCCTTTATAGGTTGAGGGACCAGGTATAATAATAATAATAATCATCAAAATGCACTGTCATTTCACTCAAATATTACATTAAATAAAACAGTGACATTTTCACAATTAAGCACATTTTTCTACCAAATTCTATAATTACAAGCATCATTATCTTTATATTAGATATATCTTTTGGATTTTGAGGTGAAATGAACCTGACATTTCTTGACAGTTTTCATCAGATTCAATTACCAAAAAAAAAAAAAAAAAAATTGAGAACAAATGAACACTTCTTTTGCACAATAACTCGTAATTTGAAATAGAAAATTTGTATTCTCTGAAAGATCTTGTCAAGTAAGCATAATCTCAAAACAGCCAGTTATCATCTGTTTAATTAGGCTGGCTAATATATGCATAGTACAAACGACCATTTTTTGGATACAATACCTCTCCAATTGTTCCACTGACGTACTGATCGATGGCATTGGCCATCTCTGCACGCTTAACTCCGCTGCGGAACTTCATACTGAGCACTCTGGGATGGTGCCTGAGCCACCAGTTATCAGCCTTGTCTCCGGCCAGCCGAGTGCAGTGGATACGAGACTGCTGCCCAGCGCCAATGCCAATCACCTAACAAATACAGACCATAATAATGAGCTTTACAATTCATTTTCATTCATTTACATGGTTTAAAAAGGAAAGTTTTTGATTACCTGACCATCCTTTGCATAACACACAGAGTTGGACTGAGTGTACTTCACTGCGATACTGGCAACAATGAGATCTCGAAGAGCACTCTCAGAGAGCTACAATGAGAGCAAAATCACATTTTCTGTGTTAAATAATATGCTAATATCAGAACTCATTTTCCTCCCACAGTCCAATCAAATCACAATTGATAAAATCGTGAGCAACATTTACTAGGGATGCACGATATATCGGCCAGCATCTCGGTATCGGCCGATTTATGTTCATTTTTAATGTTATCGTTATCGGCCTGGTGAGAAAATGTGGCCGATATATTAAAGCCGATAAATAATGTATTATTACCTTCAGCTGAGACACTTGTTGAGAACTGTTTATGTTTTTGTATTCCTTGAAATATGATTGAAACCTCTTGAAAAAATGAAAATCTGGTTCGGGACAACATACGCAACGCAAATCTGTCATATCGGCTATACAACACTATAATGAGAACATCATTATAATTGTGCGCTTGGGACATGGATTTAATTGTGAGACTTTTGTTTTTGTAATCAGGCTCTCAAAATGAGATAAAAATTTTGGATTTAAGTTTATCGGCCGATATATCGGTTATCGGCTTTCAAATACAAAGCATTATCGGTTATCGGCATCGGCCAAAATTTTCATATCGGTGCATCCCTAACATTTACTACAGAATATTGTTTCACACGCCCAAAACATAACATTAAAAACCTTACGTTCCCCATGCACATAATATGTAGTTATTACTCAAAACCTAACCTTAAACCATGTAGTTTCCTTGTATTACCTAGTTTTTGTTTTTTAGGCAAGTACACAAGCACACACGTACAGTAAAATAAAGTGCAACCAAAATCAGAACTTTCTAAACAAACATAACAGCATTAATGGAGTTTCTCACCTTGCCTTTTGACACAACGTTGCTGAAAAGCTTTTTATCAATGACGGCTCCATTCCTCTTTTGTTTGAGGTTCAAACCAAACAGCACCCTCACCTCCTCGTCATCCGGTTCATAGTCAGGATCCATCTAATTGAACAAGACACACTAGAAATGCAATTCTTTTGAATCCTGAAAACAATGAATCATGGTTTCCACATATCAGCACAACTGATCTTAACACTTATAATATGTTTAATTAAAATTAGAATGATCATGTAACACTGAAGAAATGAGGCTGAAAGTTCAGCTTCAGCATCCTTGTATTACATTTTAAAATATATTAACATGAAAAAAAAACTTAATGTAAATTTGAATAATATTTCACCATACTTTTGCAGTGAACAGTGTTTTTAAATCAAATGCAGCCTTGGAGAGCATTACTTCCATCCTAAATTCACTAAGGGTATTATTACAATTATTAAAGTACCAAGGTACAGAAAAACTGCAACAGTTTCTTTTTTGACCAAAAAGAAAATGCAATATGAAACCATGGAGCAAACTTGGATAACAGACTTCAGACTAATCAATCAATCAATAAGCGTGATTTACCCGAAGGACACAATAGTTTCCATTCTTCTTTTTGGATAGAATTCGCAGCGCTTCCTCGTCATATCCAGGAGCAACGATACCATCGGACACCTTAAAAAAAAATCAAAGAGGAGTATAAAAATGTATAAAATGCATCAAGTATTTGCTAAATAAAAGGCTATTGCTTTGAGGGAATGTGAACTCTTAGTGATGAATGACAAAATTATTCTTCGTTTCGCTCACACACACACACACACTCACCTCTCTGGAGATGATCTTGGCAGTCGGGACGTCACAGACGTCAGACAAAGCAATGAAATCTCCAAAGGAGGACATCCTGTCAGAACCTACGAGATATTTTTCAGACTTTTTTTAGACTTAAACATGCCAAACGACACAGAAGATTAATGCTTCTGGTTTGAAAGTGGAAAAGGAGATCCATGGAGAGATGTTTCACCTCTGGCTCTGGCATATGCGGTGGAAAGAGGGGTGAGATCCTTGAGCATGTCGTTCACCATACACACCTTTGCCTCATCTTCACTCAATGGGACGCCAACGGCAGCTCCTAAATGTGAAAATTAGTTTAAGATCTTTAAGTCAAAGCGATTTACAATTGCTATATATGTGAGAGGTCGCACACCTCTGGTGTCTTAGAGTGGATTTGAACCCGAGTCTCTCACACCAAAAGTATTTGTCTTATCCACTGTGCCATCACCACCCCATTTTTCGTTTGAATGAGCTTATTTTGTCCGAGCTTATTTTCTGAAAAAGCCCATACATTTAATCACCCATAGACACCCCATTCGAAGAAATCAGGACAGAAGTGGTTGAAAAAGGACAAGAGACACCAGATGTAAATGGGAATCTGTCTGCCTCATGTACTTGTGATCCAATAGACCAAAAAACATCTTAATACCAGCTGTAAACAGGGCCAAAGCTTTCCTGGCAACAGGGAAGCAAGTTTGTGTTTTGTGTTCATACCTGCAGGGCTGACGTGTTTAAATGAAGTGGCAGCTGGCAAACCAAGAACCCTCTTCAACTCTCTCACGAGCTGCCAGGCGTTCAGAGCGTCACACAGGTTAATGAAGCCTGGAGATCCATTCAGCACTGAGACACAGTCAGAAATGGAGAGGAACATTAATATCATAACTTCCGTGGTTGAACATTAGTCTGGTAGTAGCATATGTGATCATATATACCAGAGAGTGGAAGTGCTGGGCGTACAGTGTAGAGCTGAGCAGGAGCTTGATGGGGATTCATGCCGTATCGCAAAGGCAGCTGGGAAATTCCTCGACTATATTCACCTCGGAAGTAATCAGAGATGGCCTCGTCGTACTGAGCGGTGTGTGTGAAGGCCTGAGATTTTACAAATACAAATTCACACACAGGCATTTCAACAACTGAAATTGAGTAACTGACTATCAAAATACACTGAGTTTTGATTCACTGAGTTTTGGATGTGGACAAAGTAAACAAGCGTAATCAAATCTCCTCTCAGATAGGATCGTCACCGTTACCTTGAGTGCAAGAGTTTTGCGTGTTTCCATTGTGGTATCATGGTTGTCAGATGATTCCATTTCCTTGGCAACGACACTGTAGTCGGACGGATCACAGACGACAGTGACTCTGGCGTGATTCTTAGCCGCTGCTCGAAGAAGAGTAACTCCACCTAAATATGATTGTAAGATTAATGGGGGAAATAAGAGACAACAGGGTGAATCTGACTCAGGCTGCCAAGATGAAGATATCCGTGTAACTTTTTACCTCAAACACCCCCTTATCCTTTTTCTTTTATATGACATTTTCATGAAAATCAAGCACAATTCCCAGAAGTTTAATATATTACAAAATACAATAAATGCTACCATAAAATCTGCATGGTTAACTAAAACTATTAAAATTGTGTTCATTAAATGAAATAAAGGGTATATGGAGTAAAGTATAAATAAGAGATGAAAAACAAACTAGAAAATTAGAAATGTGGTCTTGGCAAATAACTGAAAAAAAGGTTAAAGTACTAAAATAACTAAATATTACCTAAACAGAAATATAAAAAAAGGAACCTAAAAAAAAAATCAAAATAAGATATTCAGAATTGTTTTATATATATTTATATACTACTTGTCATATAAAAAAAACTTTATTTACTCTGTGCAATATATATATATATATATATATATATATATATATATATATATTATTGAGCTGGACATTCTGATACTTAATCATATAAATGCATAATTTACAGGTAGTGAACCATAACTCTCTTATAATTGTCACTGTACCAAACATTTAAATGTAAGAAATGATCACATTTCTTAGCATTCTTAAAAGTACAAAAGATGGTCAATGGAAATCCTAAATAAATTATTAGGGTCAATTATTAACCCCTAAATGGAAACCCTGTGAACAATTAACACGGTACTGACCGATGTCGATCTGCTCAACAGCGTCTTCCACGGTCACACCGGGGGATGCAACGGTCTTCACAAACGGGTAAAGGTTGCACACAGCCACTCTTGAGGAACAGTTTACATACACATTAGGGCTTTTCTCTTGATGCAATCATTTAAAAATGATTTACTGCCTACAGTATACAAAAACATCCAGACTACAAGTCTGACCTGCCTTGATTGTATCATTACTACCATACACAGTGTTGCTCATATGACCCCATCTAACTGAGATCAAGACTTGTGGTCACACCACAGCAGCACTATTTGAATTATCAGTGATTAGATTAGTAATGCTGAGTCTCTACTTCTAAGAAAAAACCAATGGAAAGCATGTTAGCACCGCTTAACAGGATTATATCTTGTACTGGTGGCACATGACAATCATTCATGAAATACCATGACCTGAAGCATCTATGAAGCAGAAGCATTTTTTTACTAGAACACAGACAGCATTAGAATCTTCTTCTTACTAAAAACAGTATTACCTGACAAGACTAAACCCTAGTTTTTCCATGTCAGCCTTATCAGAGGGAGTTTGTCTAGCCAAAATGCCGGCATGGACAGCGGGATGAAGGGTCTTGACTCTTCCTCCAAGCATCTCGGGAAATCCAGTGAGCTCAGACACATCCCTGTATGAAAAAAAGAGTTTACATGAACTAGCCCTTTATTATCATTATTTACTATATCTGTAAGATTTAGTATTCACAGCAACTAGAAGTAAGTTTGGGAAAAGATGTCCGACCTGACAGTGAGTCCAGCATCTCGGAGAGTTTTGGCGGTGCCTCCTGATGCCACTAATGACAGACCCACTGATACCAGTCGCTTGGCAAACTCCACCAGTCCGGTCTTATCCGAAACACTCAGCAAAGCTGAAAGAGACCGCCATTTAGTCAAATACACTATCACAAACAGTAGAAAATACACAAATCTGATATAAATGCAGCCGGACTATACTTCAATTACAGATGACGCATCACTTTTGCACAAAACCAGATTTCTCAAAGCAAAAAAGATGGCAATACCATGGTACTAAAACAGAAGTATGGAAATTAATTACTGTGGCAGTAACGAGGTATAGTAATTGTTCTCTGATACATACCATGACACTAAACTTCAAGCAAAAAAATAAATTATTAATTCATGCAGCATCACTGTATATGCATGACACACTAATGGTATCTTGTTCCAAAAACCATGGAAACGTTACATCTGATAAGTGATATCATGATATATTGACCCTCAAAACAATACTATGATACTTTGATGCTAAACGTTACTGTAAAATTCATATACATTGAAATATGGTGTTATCATCATGGTAGCCAAAAAGCATGGTATAACCACGGTGTTTTGTTGTTGTTTTATTACAAGATATCAAATCAGTGGTCAGAATGGGAACTAATTACACTTTTCTAAACCTGATTTTGAAGTTAATGTAAAATAAACAAGTAAACAAACATGGACATTACGTACTACATCATCTAACAAAAACAAACACACCGAAAAGTATTTGATTTGTTTGCAGAGAGTAAAAACGACACAGGATTACCTAGTTCAGATGCCATGCTGTTGGGAAAGCGGAGTAAATTTGAGAGTTGTGCTGTAATGTCTCGTGCACCGCGCGCTTATAGTGAAAACACGAGGTTGCATTAGTTTTATCCGCGGAAATGCATGATGGGAAATGTAGTTTTTATATCAAATGACACTCCCACTTTAACGACACTCAAGGAAGTGCTTGTTTGTTTTATTTATTTATTTATTTATAATAAATATTGCGTGTAATAGAAGTACATATGCATAATGGGAAATGTAGTTTTTTTTAATTTCACTCCCACTTTAACGAAACTCAAGTATTTGTTTGTGTGTGTGTTTTTTAAGTATTATAAATAAAGGATTTAATAGAATTGCTAATGCATTAGCGCACTTTATTGTAAATATACTGTTCACAAAACACAAAGTCAAGCACAAACAGAAACGCTGTGATAAAATATTGTTGGTTTAACTTTAAAAAAAAAAAGTAACCTGGCTGCCTTACAATTTTACGTTCATTGAAATGGACAAATTGAGTTAATTGAATTTATTCATTAGCACACTTTATTGTAAATATACAGTTCACAAAAACACACAGTCAAGCACAAACAGAAACGCAGAAAAACAAGGAGGAGGAGAGGAAGAAAAGGGTATGATACGGGGATACGGGCTTGAACTTGAAGGAAAAATCGTGGCGTTTACCTTTGCAAACACGCCAATAGATGGCGCCTATTGCACACCTTGCCTTTTGTCAGCACGTCACGTCATTTGTAAGCATTCAATCCCTTTAGTTTAGAGGCTCTTCGTTTTGTCCTCTCCTTTCAAATGTGTCCTCTTGAGATCCAGCAGAGCAGGAGCAGCTCAAAGAGATTGACATGATGATTTCATCTCAATAAACCGAGCCAAATTCTCACAACATCTCACAACATTTTACAGTAGCATTTATCACCAAATATCTGATAATGTAAAATGAAAATAACAAAATCACACTTTTAACAAAAAACTTTTCACTAAAATGATAAACAGTCAAAAAAGAGAAAGAAAAGGCCTACTGTTCCTAATGAAGACAAAATGTATTTGAACATTTAAGCAATAATTAGCCTGACAGTAAAACATATTGCATTAGAAAATATAAAAGTGTACATGCAGTAACTTAGTAATATAATACTTTAAGCTAATTTTAGGGCATAGAAAAGTAAAGAGTGTTTCTTTGAAGAAGGTTGTTAAATGTGTTGAAAAAATCAGGAGTGGAAGTTAAAGAATTTATGATTTGGTTGTACATGGGTTGTATTCTCAGTATATAGGGTTTTTTTATTTTTACATCCTTTGAAGAATTTCACATATTTTTATGACAGGGAAATGATAGAAGATGTGAACTTCAAAGGCAAACGACTGGTTGAACAATACATGTCATAAAAAACAACAACATAAAGTACATTCAGGGCAGTCAGACTTATATAAAAATATATACATTGTTATACATCGTATCAGCCTATTGTTAAATAATATAAATTATCGTTTTAAATGACCAATGCAGTTTATTGTAAACGCAGTTTTCCAATCAGCCCCTGCTACTTGTATTTATATATAAAAAAGTAAAAAAATAATAAAAAACATTTTATTTGCCCCGGTTTCACAGACAAGTCTTAAGCTAGTCTCAGACTAAAATGCATGTTTGATATGTTTTAACTGAAAGCAACTTGCACTGATATATCTTAAAATACACTGTAATAAAATATTGTTGGTTTAACTTAAAAAAAAATGAAGTAACCTGCTGCCTTAAAAATGTAAGTTCATTGAAATGGAAAAAAAATGAGTTAATACAACGAAGGTGATTGATTTATTCATCAGAAACTTAAAATATTATGTTATCTGAACTACATAAATTATTGATTTGACAAAAGAAATAATGTTGTGATTACAAGTAATGAAAATATAATTTTTGCAGTGTTTGTCACTGCCAATGTTTTGTCTACTTAAATGTCCTAATTAAACTAAAGCCTAATCCTGGCTTAATCTAAGCCCTCTCTGTGAAACTCAGTCAGACTCAGTCATTCAGACTCAAGTCGGACACAAGAGCACCACCACAGCTCGGCATGTGTGCAAACAAATATGCCACCGCTCCAATTACCACTCCATCTTCAGGGTGGACATTAAAATCAGAAAGCTCTCACTTAAATTATTTGCTTCTGCAAAAAGCCTGGAGTTTTTACAGTAAGCTGCATGTCTTCTGCCAGCTCAGTAGGGTGTGTTTGGGTTAAGATACATAATGAGTTCATTAGGGCACATTCCAGTAATCAAAAAGGGTGTCGTTTTAATTACTGGGCTTGTGCCAAGCCAGCGCTCTTACGACTTTTGGAAACCTGTCTTTGTAATTTAATTAAAGTGAACAAATGGCATGCGCAAACTTGGCCCTGGAGGGCAATTAAGACGGAATTGTGAGCGAGCGAACCCCAACTGGACGATTTGCGCCACCTATGTCAGTTAAGCTGATTGCATCGATTTCATTGATTTGCAACAACTTCAGGCTAATTTCATCTCCAAAGGTGTGCACTCTATCTCCAGAGGCATTGCTTGTTTATTTATTTATTTAGCCGTCCACCTCTCTAGATTTTGCCAAGTGATTAGATGAAAGTGTTTCATCAGGGGCAACAAAAAGTCCCTTTTGCTAAGGGTGCCGTGAGGTTGGCGGAATCAATAACTTTTTATTTGCCTCAGGGTCAGAACAGGTTGGATGTTATTGATGCTCTTAAATGCATCACAACTCTCTTTAGTCAAGGAGTGCAAAACGCTGAGGTAGGCGAGAAAGTGGCCTAGAAATGTTTTAAAACCCACTTACATAGAATATGCAACATACACTCGAATATCCTGGATTGCACGGCAATAATAAAATAATAAAATTGCTTGTTTTAATAAAACCTAGGATTTTCAGGATGGTTGCTAAGGTGTTGCCAGGGGGTTACGGGTATAGGTGGTCAATAGAGTACTTCCTTAAAGGAGTAGTTCACTTTTAAAAAAACGTTTGCTGATAATTTACTCACCTCCATGTCGTCCAAGATATCCACGTCTTTCTTTCTTTAGTCGAAAAGAAATTAAGGTATTTGATGAAAACTTTCCAGGATTTTCTCCATATTATGGACTTCAATGAACCAAATGGTTCAAGGTCCAAATGAGAGTTTCAGTGCAGCTTCAAAGGGCTTTAAACAAGGGTCTTATCTAGACTAGAAAAAAGATTTGTTCATTTTGATGAACGAGTTTGACAGGAGAGTCACGAACGCTCATCACAGAACAGAGCAAGGCGAGCATTTGTGCTTATAAAACTTAAACTTTTTAATTTATTTTTTAAATGAGCGATTGTTTCGCTTGATAAGACCCTTATTCATCATCTGGTGTCGTTTAAAGCCCGTTGAAGCCGCACTGAAACTCTCATTTGGACCTTGAACTGTTTGGTTCCCATTGAAGTCCATTATATGGAGAAAATCCTGGAATGTTTTCATCAAAATCTAATTTCTTTTCAACTGAAGAACGAATGACATGGACATCTTGGATGACATGGGGGTGAGTAAATTATCAGCAAAAGTTTTTAAAAAGTGAACTACCCTAAATCTCTATGATATTCGGCTCTTGATATGGTTTCTTCAAAGTAAATCTATAGTATTTTCCACTTGTTTTACCACCCAGATGTTATAATTGCATGTTTGGTCTCTTAGAAAAGCACACTTCTCCTCAAAATAATATATTTTTGTTATTTATGTCTGAAACAGTGCAGGACACAATTTGATACTTTGGGTTTCAAATGCCATGCTCAGTTGATTTCCAACATTTCATTAGGGAATTCATTGATTCATTGATAATAAAGTCATCACCTCCTAGTACAAATCTTGCAACCTTGACACCAAATCTAGAAATCAGCTTCCCCCTAAACCCCAGAAGTCCTTGAACTGTCCTTGCTTACTGTATCTGCATCTCTTATAGTGTTTTTACCCCCTCCAGTTTGGCCAGTGTGATGGTTAGGCTATATTTATCTTCTGCTCCGCTGTGATTGTTTCTAATTGGCAGATCAGGACTTCATTAAAGCAGATTAAGTGTGAGAGAAGATGGGCAAAACACAGTGTTGTATCGGTGAACGGGGTGACGGTGAAGGAGAGAATTAGCTGATTAAAATGGACAAGCGTTGGGACATAAGGTGGGAGGGGCTGCGGGTGATTGATGGGCAGTTGTAGCAGGTTGAAGTGTTTGGGTAAGGCCTGTCAGCGAGCTGGTATAGAGAATGAGTGAGATGTCTTCATCAATTTAGAGCCATTATCATGTCAAAAGGAGAGATGCCATCTGCATGAGACTGCTTTGCAAGCAATCAATCTCATACGGGAAAAGTGTGTGCGTTTGTGTGTGATTCTATTTCTTTGCAGTGTAAAGTCATGCAAACATGCACAATTACTATGTATGCACAAATGCATTCAAATGGAGGATGCTGGGGCTAGCTTACAGCGATTGGACTTTTTGAGGTTTTTTGAAGTCAAAAGTCCCATTTTCGAGCTGTTTTTTTGTGTGTGTTGGAACAAAACAGTTGGAATTTTATTATATAGAAAACAATGTCAACGTTTTTGTGAATTTAAACCTGGAAAATTAAAAAAGAACCGTCAATATTTCCACACAATAGGTGTTTTTGTTAAAGGAGAACTCCGGCGCAAAATGAACCTTTGGTCTAATAAAACACAACAGTGCGAAAATTTAAAGAGCCCATTCCAGTGACTGCACCAACGTCACGCTGTTTATAGTTCTGCTTTCTATTTTCATCTGCGTTTTTACGTCGTCCGAGCTGACAATCAAGAGGCGGCGTCGGTCAGCTGCTTGCAGATCACGCCTTTTGCGGAATTTCTCAAATAAAATTTATTTACCTAATAAATTTTACTTCATAAAACGCACACACACACACACACACACAACCCCTATGAACAATGACAGATGTTGATTTTTTGTCAAGGAAAAAGCCATTTATTTGCTTGTGATATTAACATCGATAAATAAACATGAATGAATCAGAGATAAGCATGTGTGTCTGTGTTTATCTCCAACATTACAGCCGCGTCTCCGGTTTCCGCCATTTTCAAATATAACGACAACTCCTCTCCCGTCCCAGACAGCAAACTGACATTGAATCAACGTGGAAACGACGTCTCTCATGACATTGAAACAACGTTGATTTTGCTCATCGAATTAACGTTGAACCAACGTCAGACGCGGCATTCTTCAAAGCTAAATGAAAATCGAAAATTGGTTTGCTTTCATAACGTTGAAACAACGCGTTGATTTCAAGTTGATTTTCCGTTAGTTTTGAAAGAATGACGCGTCTGACGTTGGTTCAACGGTAATTCGATGAGCAAAACAATGTCAGATCAACGTTGTTTCGATGTCATACTTCCACGTTGATTCAATGTCAGTTTGCTATCTGGGGTGGCATATTGGGATAGTAAAGTGTCCATCGTATAACACTTCAGAATCTCGCCACAAGTAGTAGGTCATCCGGGTACTTTTCGCCTACTGTTTTTAGAATTCTATGATTTCGGACATACTACTCTGCTCGCGTACTGTTTTTCGCATACTACTGTATATAGTAGGGAAGTATTTGATTTTGGATGCAGCCTAACTCTTTTGCTAGAGTTCAAGTCATCATCTACATACCGCAGCTGATTGGTTGTTGTCAGCAGCCAATGAGCTGCAGCTCAAAATTCAAACAAATAGTGGTAGTGTTGCTGTTATCAGTCTACAGCACGCTTTCATAAAATTAATGTCAGAATGGGAAAGAAAGGTGATTTGCAGGAGCTCACCAAAATTGGACAGTTGAAGACTGGAAAAATGTTGCCTGGTCTGATGAGTCTCGATTTCTGTTGAGATATTCAGATGGTAGAGTCCGAATTTGGTGTAAACAGAATGAGAACATGGATCCATCATGCCTTGTTACCACTGTGCAGGCTGGTGGTGGTGGTGTAATGCTGTGGGGGATGTTTTCTTTAGGCCCCTTAGTGCCAATTGGGCATCGTTTAAATGCCATGGCCTACCTGAGCATTGTTTCTGACCATGTCCACCCCTTTATTGCCACCATGTACCGATCCTCTGATGGCTACTTCCAGCAGGATAATGCAAAATGTCATAAATCTTGAATCATTTCAAATTGGTTTCTTGAACATGACAATGAGTTGACTGTACTAAAATGGCCCACAGTCACCAGATCTCAACCCAATAGAATAGGGCATCTTTGGGATGTGGTGGAACGGGAGCTTCATGCCCTGGATGTGCATCCCACAAATCTCCATCAACTGCAAGATGCTATCCTATCAATATGGGCCAACATTTCTAAAGAATGCTTTCAGCACCTTGTTGAATCAATGCCACGTAGATTTAAGGCAGTTCTGAAGGCGAAAGAGGGCAAACACAGTATTAGTATGGTTTTCCTAATAATCCTTTAGGTGAGGGTTTATGCCCATACAGAAATCGACTTTCACTGACTGCGGTAAAGTACTTTTACACTAAGTGAGCCCTAGTCTCCCAAAGGCTCAACTTTCAAACACTTTAACGTCTTTTTTAAGTACTCATAGGACTTTTGTGTTTGTGTTAAGCAGAGGTTATAAACACACACACACATAAATTCATGCACGCCCCTCCCTCGCAGAGCATCTTTACCGTAAGCCCTTTTAATTTTCCTGAAATAGGCAGCTGACAGCCGCTTCATATTGATGGAGTGTGCTGAGACAAATGCAAAGATGGAGTGACACGCTGTTATCTGTCTCTGGACGCCGTTCATCCTCTCATCTCATTGCATACACAAACACACACATTCATCCCGTGACTTTTTAGTATCACTTATCATGATTACAGTGAGAAAGCGGTAACCATTTGCATTAAACGTCATGCTGGAATGTTGACACAAACAGTTTATATTAGTTGATATGGATATTAATGATCAAAATGAACTGTTAAGAGAGTGTTGTGTCACCTCTTTGCTGCATGGCCAAATAATCCTGTAAAAAAACAGTAAACTACTGGCAGATGTGGTTGCCAGCATCATACCGTAAAAATACAGTGTGTTACTGTTTTTGAGTTAGAGCATATGGCTGTTAAATTAAAGTTTTATACTCTAGCTGACAATATGGTATATAGCTGTTAATTTTAAAAAGAGTAACACACCGTATTTTTACGGTACAATGCTGGCAACCACAGCTGCCAGTAGTTTACCGTTTTTTTACAGGATTATTTTTTACATTAACTATATATCTTTTTGAGCAGTTGTGTTTATGATTCGATCTATTTGATTCCTAGAATGTCTTGCAATGCTGAAAAAAAATGCCAATATCAATGTTACTATTGCTTGAATGATATTTATTGCTAGTTTTGGTACAGGCTATCAATTTTTTAGACGAACATGCAGCGCTGAAGGGGAAGACATTGAATGAGGTGATGGAACTCAGGACGGCGGCACCTTTAATGGGTGTAATTATACCAAGTGGATGGTTCCACTCTGGATTACAACCTTCTGCCACAAGGTGAAGTGCTCTGATAAATGAGGTGTGTAATCTCTCAAGACACACAAATACACCGGTTTACACATATACATGTACACATATGCACAAACATTCATCTCCTTGAAGCTTTGCACTAGAGTATTTCACTTGACTGGTGAGATGTATTAAGCGCTGCAGAAATGTTATGTTTTGCATCTAGGTGTCTGTGGTAAGTCCCGGATGTGTACTGTGAAAAATACACTAAATCATTGAGTAACTGAAACATTTATTCAACCGAATTGTGCAAGAGCAAAAAGTGACTACACTTCTCTAATATAGTTTGGAGTGAGAGAGTGAATTTGGACACTGAGTGCACTGGAATGGTTTTAGTTTTTGCATTACAGTTTACTAATCATTTGAAACTTCAGCAGTATTGTACCTGTATAATATAATGCGGTACCCATTTTGGACCTGCGCAATCTTCTGGCGAGAAGTGGAAATTCATTTGACATGCCCCTCACACTGCATTATCCGCATCGAACAGGTATACTTCATTTGAATTGGAACTTACTTAGTGACTGTTAAAGTATGTGATATAGAATATGGGTAATATGAATGAAATTTGGACGTACTACATTCTCCATGTTGTTACTGTTATGTGACCTACCAGCGCTTCACTTCCATTCATAAATCCAAAGCCACTTGAATGCAAGATTGCAAGGTTAGCAAAAAAAGCTTAACGCCTGCTAATGCTGCGGTACGCAGGCAAGGAGACCAGAGGCCATTTTTTAAATTTCCAAACACTAATAATAACACAAATACCGGGAGAGACGCGATCGGATTGGGTTAAAGTTACTAAGGGGTAGTAGGCCGTCGATTAACAAAATGCTGAAATATATTTTAAAGTATGTCAGTGAGCCTCCATCTTGTCTTCAATTGTCTTATTTTATGTTAAAATATATCAACCTGATCTCACGACCAAATCGTACGAATTCGACGAATGATTAAAAAGTGGCTAATTCGTAACAATTCATACAATCTCACTTTTGCTAAATCGTACCCCTTTCCCCGCCCCTAAACCTACCCATCACGTGGGTTTAGACAAATCGTACAAATTCGTACGAGTGAGGTCGTATGAATTTGTACGAATTAGACGCTTTTTAATCATTCGTCGAATTCGTACGAATTGGTTGTGAGATAGCGTAGAATTTATGCATTATGACAAAAGAATCGTCAATATTTCCACACAATAGGTGTTTTTGTTCAAGGAGAACTCCGGCGCAAAATGAACCTTTGGTCTAATAAAACATCGGTACCTAGTCAACCGTTTTCTGAGATTTGTTTTCATGATAATCGAATGTAAAGAGTTTTATCTCTAAAAACTTATATAACGCTAGTAATGGGGGCATTTAATAAGTAAAAAGAAATCGCTAGTTTATACCACTAACCAGGCTCAAAATAGCCCCACACTAACACAGTAACATAATGAGGATCCATACATGCAAAACGAAGCACTGAGAACGTTGTAAGTGTACAGACCTTTAAATAAGAAGATATTTTATAAAGACAGTCCACTTCGTATAGGCAGCGCCATATTTGGAAAACAGTCTCGACTAGTCGAACCAAGAACGCCTTGCTAAGTGAGCTGAACTGTATGAACGGTGTTTATGGTTCGACTTGTCGAGACTGTTTTCCAAAGTGACGTCGCAACTCAGGAATTCCCTCGTTCCCCCTTTATTTTATTCCCCCTTTATTTACTAAGTCCCCCTTTATTTTATATTAGCGCATGCAATGACTAATCCTTTATGTTTAAGGCTGCAGTGTACACTGCCTCCAATCCTTGATTAAACATGTTGAATGTGTTTTATAAGGGGGCGTGGTTGCTCATTTCAGTCAATTAGCTGCCGGCAGCAGGACCAGCGGGCCATCTGTGTGAAAAGACATGAACTAATTGACCCGTCTTCCTCTGGACGAGTGCACGGAAGAGGAGGACAGGAGGAGGAGAGGGGGATGGAGTGATGAGAGTGATGAACGGCAATGTGTCAGTTCGGCACACAGATTAACCTCAGGTCCAATCGAGCGCCAGTTAATTAACCCTATGATGAAATGAACTGAGTATTATATCCCCCCCACAGCATCTATCAATGACATCGCGGACTGCCTCATCTTCATGAGAGTTACAGGAGAGGACTGGGAACGTGGATGGGTCATTCTGAGCAAATGGTTGAGCTAGAAATCTACGGGTCAGGGAACATATGTTGAATTTATTTTAATTGGTTATAAGTTCAAGGATAAATTAACTGAATATTCGCAGAAAATACATGTATTTTCAGAAAAAAAAAACATTTTAAAATTTCCAAAATAAGCTAAATGGATTCCACATGTATATAGTAGTTGTAAATGGGGACATACACTATGCAAACATGATTTATCTATTAAATCTATCAAATAATGTGACTACATTCTGTATCCGTTAATTCTATCAGTATAAGTCATGGGGTGATGTATAGTACCATTTTCTGAGAATGACCTGAAAATGGAAATGAATACATCCTTGCACCCAATAGAGATACTGTACACAAATAAAATTAGGAATACTAATATATTTGCCAGTGATAAAGCAAAAAGGAACAGTTGTATTGGTACTAACATACAGTAGTGAGCCGTTGCAACCCGTGTTCATAAATAATATAATGATTCAGTCAGAAGTCAACATTAGGTTCATTGCTTTTCCATACTCTTATATTCTAATGCAGCCACTTACTTATGCTGTGGCCTTTACTTAGCAGCTGTTGATGAATAAATTTCATCCAATAAGAGCTTGAGAGAGATGTTGGACTCGATTTGATCACAGCTAAGGTGACACAGACCCTCAATCGAAATACTGACACCAAAAAGCCATTTGTTGTTCAGACAATTTATGAGGAATTGAGTAAAATTCGACAGCTTGACGGAGTAATTGATTTTTTCATTTGGCAATCCGATAGTGGTCGAAGCTCGACAGTCAGAAGTGAAGTGCAAAACTGGAGCGTGGCAATTTCAACAGGGTTCCTATATTGGCAAAACAGTTAGACTGCTTACCTCAATAACCTCGATCTACCAGCTCAATAATTTGGGCATAAAGCTACTCCGACAGACTTCCCAGACATTGTAAATCAGATTTACATAGCACAGAAAGATTTTATGTCTCCCTTAGAAGACCACATTTATGTTTGACAATGTCCCGATAAGATTAAACAGTTACATTCAATATTCCAAATATTTCATGCATTCGCTTGATTATTAGTCGTTGTTTTTTGTTCAAATGACCAGACTTAAGATGAACATTATAGTTTTATCTTAACATATACAGGCCCACAGGATAACAAGAAATGAACCCTTAAAGGAGTCATTTCTACCTGATCTGTCTGATAAAAACGACTTTGGTTGTTGTTAACTGCAGGTTGATTCACACTGTAAAAATGAATATGCTCTATCGAATAATAAAAAAAAAAAATTGTGGCAACAGATTACAACAAGCAATATTATTAATTAAATTTAACAAATTAGTATTGAGTAATAATTAATCAAATTAATTCCTTAAAATTTAACCATTTAAAATGAGTAAAACTTATTACAACACCAAAAAAAAAAACATAAATTGAAGTCACCATTATGGTGATCAGTGTTTGTTTTAAAATTACGGTTTTCTCCTTCTGTGATTCTGCTGGTCAACATCAGGTGTCTTCAATGATGGCAATATAAAATAAAGAGTTCTTAATTAATCTTTGACGTCTGTTAGTGGGATATTTTTGTAAAAATTTTTGGTGTAAACTTTAAATGGTTAACTTTTAAAGGGATACTCCACTTTTTTTGGAAATAGGCTCATTTTACAACTCCCTCAGAGTTAAACAGTTTATTTTTACCGTTTTTGAATCCATTCAGCCGATTTTCTGATATTTAGAAGAATATCAGTAACCAGACAGTTTCTGGTCCCATTGACTTCCATAGTAGGGGAAAAAAATACTATGGAAGTCAATGAGACCAGAAACTGTCTGGTTACTGATATTCTTCTAAATATCAGAAAATCGGCTGAATACATTCGAAAACGGTAAAACCCAACTGTTTAACTCTGGGGGAGTTGTAAAATGAGCCTATTTCCAAAAAAAGTGGAGTATCCCTTTAAGGAATATTTTGATTAATTATTACTCAATTCTAATTTGTTAGATTTGCTTGTAATCTGTTGCCACAATTGATTAGATAAAGCATATTCATTTTTACAGTGCAGTAATATTAATTAATGTTTTTGTTTCGAATGTGCCACAACGTTAAGCATTCATTTTAAAATCCTTAACACGTTAAAAAAAAAAATTAAAAAAAATCAACGTAATTTTCTTCATGAATATTTCAACTCAACACGTCCTCAAAATTTCCATTTTGGCTCAACAAATGTCTATTCTTTCACTCTTGGACAGTCTGGTGTCCACTTTTCTGCATGGATAAATAGATTGTGCATATCCATGCAAATTTTTACCAAGGACAAATTGAAGTGCTTAATAGATGGTGTCAACATCTGCTGCCCACACACACTCACATTTTAACATAACATGTCTATATCATTAATCAAGCCGTTTAGGCACTGTGTGAGCTGTCACAATTGTTGTCTGGGAAGTCTTCAATTCTCACAGGTCATTAGAGGGAACGTGTGAGTGAGACAATGGAAGAATAGAGAGAGCTGGTGGGGTATTGTTCTCTAAGGGTTGCCCTCTTGTAGGATGTGGAGATAAAGCTTTCAGACTAGGGAGGCAAATAGAGGTCAATGTCTAGGAGATGTTTCTCACCCTTCATGAGATGACATGAAGCTGCGTTATTCAGTCAAACAACACCACTGTGTCGAGGATTAAACTAATACAGGAACATCCATGTGTATCTCACTGGAGAGGACTATAATTCTCCTACATATTAAGCTATAATGAAGTATGAACTGGTGTGATAAATAATATTAAAATATGCTTGAACTTCTGCATGAAAAATCTTCTGAAGAAAATGTGTTCGGCAAACATATGCAAGGTGGTTGCTAGTGTGCATTTTTGCTATTGTTAACTAAAACTAATAAAAATCATTTTTGGTACAATAAATAAAAATAAAAAAAACATTAGAAATTAGAAATGTGGCAACCAACTGAAATAAACGTTAATAAATTAAAGCTAAATAAAAATGACAATCGTACATGACTAAAACTTAAACCCACATTAAAATGAAAATTGAAAATACAAAACGAAAAGCTCAGTGCTATATATATATATATATATATAAAATGAATGAACACTATAATAAATAATACTAAAATAACACAGTCTCCTATTTTATATTCTTTTGATAATAAAAATATGTATATTAAAAAACTAAAACTAATAAAAAATTAAAAAGCACATAAATTAGTAAAACTTTTAGTTTGAATATATATATATATATATATATATATATATATATAATAAATACTATAGCAGTATATAAATATATATTCTAGTGTGTTGCTAATTGTTTCAAGGTCATTGCTAGGGTGTTCAGGGTCATTGCTACACAAGTCACATGATTTTAAGTAATATTCATGCTCGTAGCACAAACGATGGGACCAATAATGTTAAGGGTTTGTTCAATTCTCTATGATCCAGAAGAAAGCACCACAAGTAGATTCAAAATGTCAAGCATCATGGGGACTTGCAATCGAAAAACCAAAGGCCACATCTTTCAGCGATTATGTAGTAATTTGAATGCGATGTTAATCAATAAAAAAAATAATAATAATATTTTGCATTAAAGCCATTTGTAATGCAAGGTTACCAACGGCAACATGCAGTAAATCTGTGTATGGTGTAGGTTCATTTGTTAAATAAGTGTAAAAATTGCCTTATTATTTGATGTATTATCTTGCCTGCAACAAGTTGAAAGCGTCCCGACTCCATCTCAACCAAAGGTTGCCATTCTCAGACAAATTAGCCAATAAAGGCCACACTTACTGTGTGCTAATGACTTTAACTTCCTCATTGACTTAATATGTCACTTTGCCGCCCGGCTTCAAAGGAGATTCGTTCTATTCCATCGCAAAACCAACATCAATTAGCACATATGCTGTAGGTAAGCGGAGATAATGAAAGATTATGGAGAGCGGGAAACGGGCAGGAGGATTCACTGGGAGAAAGGAACTTCAAAGCCCTCAGTTTTCCCTCTTAAAGGAAGAGATAATGGTGCGTTGAGATAGCAGGGATATCAGGGTGAAAGTAATTACGTCTTCGTGTGTGTGATTGGTACAATATGGGTTGTTTATCTACAAGCACACAATGAGGCCCTTGTGTGGGGCCATAAAAAACCTGCTTGTTAAAGGCGGCCCATTAAACCGCCATAAACCTCACACCATCTCTGAAAGCGTAAGGTGCGTTTGTTACCTGTGTGGAAAAAACAAACAGGTGGCTGATTGAACTCTTGTGCTTGGGTTTTAATTTAAGTCTTTTTTATCAAAGGTGATTTGTTCCAGACACATTTTTTTTTTTGTAATGCTGGTTGAAAATCTCTTCGCATTGTGACAGCAATCACTAAGTTAAAGGGTTAGTTCACCCAAAAATGAAAATTCTGTTAGTATTTACTTACGCTCATGTTCTTCCAACCCGTAAGACCTTCGTTCATCTTCGGAACACAAATTAAGATATTTTTGATGAAATCTGAGATCTCTCTTACTCATTAGTCGTCGACTGATTCAAGCTGATAAGAGCAACTTTGACTGAAATAACCACTCGTTACAACCGAGGTATGCAGCAAAGCATTTGTGAAGCCACAACACGCACAACCTTGAGGCGGATGGGCTACAACAGCAGAAGACCCCACCGGGTACCACTCATCTCCACTACAAATGGGAAAAAGAGGCTACAATTTGCAAGAGCGCGCCAAAATTGGACAGTTGAAGACTGGAAAAATGTTGCCTTGTTAACACTGTGCAGGCTGGTGGTGGTGGTATAATGGTTTGGGGTGGTGATGTTTTATTGGCACACTTTAGGCCCCTTAGTGCCAATTCACCTTTGGCTAAGCCTCGCCCCCCTTAGTTACTGTTGCTACTTCCGTCAAACTTCATCTTGGCTGTAGTTTGGTATCAACATGGCTTATGCTGTGACAGCTCTTCCTGCTGAAATGTTATCAAACTTTTATAAAGCAGCAAATAAAGTGTCCGATAGAAGTAGGCAAAAGGGGCTGCGTTTGAAGGCTATATTCAAGACATACAGGTGAAACGCAAGAAACAACAAGGCATCCAAATAGAGGCCAACATCTAAAGAATGCTTAAAGTTGAATCAATGCCACTTATAATTAAGGCAGTTCTGAATGCGAAAGGGGGTCAAATACAGTATTAGTGTTCCTAATAATCCTTTAGGTGAGTGTATATCGACTGTGGAAGGCGTAGGGCAAAAAAAGTTTCTTATGCTGCGTTCATGCCATAACTACAGTAATTTGGAAGAGATGGAAACCCGTGACATTATACTCAGAGCGGTTCATGACTTATGCATTTCCATGGCAACACTATCAACACTGACATTAAACGGCAACAGTCAGGTGGTACAATTCTGAGCTCTATGTTCATTTTTATTGTAATATTATGTGCTTTGAGACATAAATAACTATTTGTTTTTCTGACTAACAGAATAGAAAAACTATAAATTGATGACCAATTTAAAAAAAAATAGATTGACTATACTGTGTGTATATATTTTGTTGAAAGTTAATATTAAAAATTATTTAAATATATATTATTCTTAATATTTTGATTAAATATTCTATCAGTTAAGACACACTGCATAAATGACCCTGAATGTAAATCTGAAGAGTGTTTTTTTTAGATGGAGAGGACAGGAGGTGTCATAATTACCTTTGAAGTCGTCTTATCTGAACTAACAATTGCTTCCTGACCCATCACAGAGTCATTGTAGCCATGACAAAACTGATCAACATAATAAAGCAACATCATTTCATGCCAGCCTAGATGAATTTATGAGTCCTGATAAAAGCATATTACATTTAGCGGCACAAATTACACTGAAAGGTGCAAATCGAGGACAAAACCATAGATAAAGAATGATTTTAAGTTACTTTCTGTCATTTGGGTAAAAGCTGGATATTTATCAGCGTTCAGAAGCTCTGCCAGGAAAGGAGCCGTCCTCAGAGATCTTTCCTGAGCACGAATAATTAGTATAATGCATTAGATGCAACCTCACACTAATTTTTCAAAAGTTGGTACACTAAAATGGCACACGTTTAATAAAACATCTAATAATAGACTCGATTTTTACCTTTTCTGATGTGAGGGGTCCACGCAAATATTACTTCCAGGATATTATTATTGCTCCAGACACATTATAGTTCAAAATAAAGATGAACAACAGGCCAGTTTGTCTCAGACTGGAATTAGGGTCATGCTAATCAGAAGTGAACTGCTGACTCGGGCAGAGGATCAAACAGAGGTCATGAGTCTGATCACTGCTGAGCTGCGATAATGACCGAAGAATATGTCTGAAATCAGCGATAAGGCCTTTAATGTTCTATAAACACGACGGGTACTAAAGTTTACAGGCCTTAAATTAAATGATAAACTTTGACTTTGAAAGGCACATCAAGAGAGCGCACTGTGATATGTGATCTAAAGGCGATATGTGAACATATTGATCTATGTAGTAAAACAGAACAAAATTCACAATTTTACTTTAGAACATTCATTATTTTGTGTAAAATGTAAAAAAAAAAATTACTACTGTGCTCAAACGTCTCGGTCTGCGGACACATTGAAAATTAAAATGATATCAATATGAAGTATTTTAAAAAAATATCTTTATCATATCTTGAACTTGAACAGTTCTCATCAAGTCCTTTACTGTGTATCAACAATTAAGGAACTTTAGGAAAAACTTCTTAAAGGGATAGTTCACCCAAAAATGAAAAATGATGTACTCACCCTCGTTCCAAACCTGTATGAGTTTTGTTTCTGTATGGAACAAAAGCAGATATGTTGAAGAATATTTGTACATTTACATTTATTCATTTAGCTGACGCTTTTATCCAAAGTGCCTTACAATTGCTAATTATGTCAGAGCTCGCACGCCACTGGAGCAACTAGGGGTTAAGTGTCTTGCTCAGGGACACGTTTGTGTCTCACAGTTTATTCGAACCTGGGTCTCTCACACCAAAGGCATGTGTCTTGTTCACTGTGCCATCACCACCCCTAACCAGTCAATTAATGATAGCCATTGACTTCCACAGTATTTTTTTTTCATATGGAAGTCAATGGCTATACCGTCATCTGTCTGGTTTCCAACATTTGTTTTTTTAAGTAGGCTATCTTCTTTTGTGTTCAACAGAATAAAACTCAAAGAGGTTTGAAACAACTTGGGTGAGTAATGACACAATTTACATTTTTTAGGTGAACTAGCCAATCCCTTTAAGTAAAACATAAAACTTAGATTTCCATCAATATATGAGTGTGGATAGGCCATTCAGACATAATGTTTAGAAAGAACACAATATAATGCATCTGCAAAACAATGCAACATCTTAAATTAAATCTAAACATTCTAATTAAAGAAATACACCAGAAAAATCACAATCATTTTTGTACAGATATATGTCAGCAGTCCTATTTTTGCAATGCATGTCATTGCAATAAATCACTGTAAGCATGCAACAAACCTGCATGCGCGCGCGCGCAATAGGCCTATAGAGAGGACGTGACACGAGGCCGGCGGTGCCATTGATTCAATTTAATTTGCGCACCTCTGTCACAGGGTGCCAAAGACGGATTTACCAGTGGCCGGACTGTTTAAATTACTTTTAAATCATAAAAGCAGCGCACCGGCCGAGGGGAGGGAGAGGTAGAGGATGCTGGGAAGATGCGAAGAGCGCTTTATTTCTCTTGCGCAAATTATCTGCAATGGCTGTGTCTCAAAACCTACTGAGCTGCCTAGCTAGACAGCATATTTGGTAGACACATATTTGGTTAAATTAAAAAAAAAAAAAAAATTGATCATAATGGGAAGAAGCGTCTTTTATAAATCACCCACTTATTTTTTATTTACATTTTTTTTTCATGTACAATGCAATGATGTACGATATATTGTCCTCAAAGACATGACCGATGTAGACTGTATGTTGTCTATGTAGGCAGCACACCAGGTGTTGAGTCACACAGCTTCAGAGTCGCAGCCCGGAGCGCATTAACGGTATAGAGGGGCGGGATGCTTCAATCTTCTCGGGTCAAGGCGAAGATATCAGAGTTTCAGCCTCACGTCGCCTGTGGAGGGACTGTTTCCATGTTATTAATCTGGCCTTTCCATGTACGCAATATTTAAAATAACAGCTGCGAATTGCAATTCATTTCGTCTCGATTTATTGCGTGTTTACGACAAGCAGGCCATGGAATGAAGGTTTCGAATGAATTGCCTATTTCATTCATTATTTTATATAGGTATACAACTATGTTTATTATTTGTTTCCCCCTGTTATAGCCAATGCATACTTTGTGTTTGCATTTATACAGAAGATTGTAGAATATATTCACTACAGCAATAAATGTGATGATTATTTAGGCTCGCACGATGTTAATGCGGTCGAATTTATGTGTTTTTTTCGATCCGACTCTTCTGTCTTAAGTACATTTTATTAAAAGCATCTTAATTCCCGTCATATACAGTAGTGGAATAGACACTCAAGTCCATGAAAATGAGCAATAAACTGTATTTTCGAACTGATGAGAGATTCTACGCCGTACAAGCATTTATCATCATCATTTTTTTTAATTATTATTAATGTAGGCCTACTTTATATATATATATATATATATATATATATATATATATATATATATATATATATATGACGCAACCTCAGCTTACAAATATTTTAATTGTCTAAATCCATATAGTCTGGTTAATTTAGTCATAATGAATTTGAAAGAAACAGTTGAAATGTAGATCTTATAGTAGGGTTATGTGACAACACTTTTTAATCAGACCATTTAATGCTGCAAACATTTGACTTATTTTATAGGTTAATATATTGTCTATGTATAATGTAAAGTCATAAAATTAAATTACCTTGATAATACAGACGAAATTCTTTAAATAAGCGGGTCGTAAAAAAATATTAGATTACTACATTATTAGTAGGCTATTAATATAGGCTGCATCATGGAAAACTGCTCAGTGAGGTTATTTTTAAATTGATATTATGTGAGATACTGAATAATTAATAAAAAATTATATTGAACCAATTGCAGGTTTAAGGTCTAACAAATAATAAAAGCAGCATCATAATCTTACAAAATAAAAATAAAAAACTTATCGCGACAATTTTTATTTCATTATTATGTAATTTATTAATGCATTTAGATGATTTAGGGATACCTTTAAACATGCAGTTGGTGCGATTAACTGAGCTATAACTGAGTAACGCTTGATTTCATGCACTTTCATGCAGTCTGATGTTGGTTGAGGAACAAGTCTCAGTCCAAGGACGTGCACGAAGAGTCTGTACTACTACAGTATGATTAGTTAATTAGAAAACTGTCAAGTGATCTACTCCCGCAAGCAGCCAATCAGCGCTCACAAAGGCGTTATGACTGCGATGTGAACGCGCGGAGAGGTTCAGAGAGCAGGGTAGATGACAGAGATACTGTTCTAAACAAGAGACCGCCGTGTTAAAGAACGATTTAGCGATAGTGTATCCTTTATGGGCGCGTTTTCTTTCGTGTGCGTAAAAGTTTAGAGATACTTTATTAACTACTCTCATGGGCTGAGTTCCAAATATCATTTAGACTGAACTCTACATATCCCACGAGTTAAAATAGAGCAGAAAGTATCACTAATCGTGTTTAAAACGCATGTTTCTGTGCGTAAAACACAGCTATCCAAGTGTTTTCCTGCAACTCCAAACAACCTAGAAGCGTTGCAATGGAAAAATCAAAGAACTTCAGGATCGACGCTCTTCTGGCTGAAGAACCACATCGAGGGACACGAGAAGTATCACCTGGACTGAGCAGCGACAGCCCGACTGGTAGTCCGGTGTCCTGCAGGCGCGCAGACACTCCGTCCCCCTGCGCCATACACCTCCAAACCGGAATCATACCTAAACCAGGGCTGCTCAATCTCCCACACCCGGGACTCACTTCACTTCCAGGCATGTACACGACGCCCATGTACCCCATTTCAGCGTTGGGAGGTCAGCACCCCGCCCTGGCGTACTCGGGTTTTACGCAGCTGACGCACCCGTACCCGGAGCAACTGAAGGCGGCGGCGATGGCCGGGTCTTTACCGCTGGAGCACTGGATACGAGCCGGCATCATGGTACCACGACTGCCCGATTACACCTGTGAGTGGGGTAGCATGCAGATGAGTGGGTAACACTTTGTTAAATCATTACTAAACATTCAACAATCCTTAAATGATTGACGTTTGTTATTCTTATTGATTGAATTTGAGAGGTGTATAACGATTTTATTTATTTAACGTAATACTGTTTAGCTGATCTACTTTCACGGGGCTGTATGAAAATAAATTAATTGCATCTGAATATATGAACTATATAGGCTATATTATAAAATATGTTTAAAGTTTTTGACCTGCTTAACTATAAAAACATGATATGTGAAGCATTAAAAGTTCCATTTGAAGCTATTATTTGTTCTAATTTGACTTTTTGTTTTTCGAAAGAAATAATTTCTTATTCCGTAATAATGCTGTATACTCAGAAATTACATGAGCACAAATTACAGTTTTTCCGTATTAAAAAAAAAAAAACTACAAAAGCATCTGACGTAAATAGAAAAATATAGAAGTTTTCTCCAAATCATGCAGAATACGTAAATTGTGCACCTCCATCATTATTGCATCATTACTGTCATACACCAAAATTTTGTTGCATTAGTACCGCCATTGTCGGTTTGAAAGCAAACATTGTAAAAGCTCATGAAATCCTTTTCAACATAATCAAAGGTGAGGAAAAGCAAACAGACGGAGAGAGATGTGCTTACACACCTGTGACTCTTGAAACACCTGGAGTTAATTTGTCACTAAGCAATTATGATGGTTTATAACTCCTGTTTGATGGATTATTAAACTGAAATCATGGTGGTCACATGTGGCGAAATTAGTTTGCTGAATTATACATTACAATCTAGGTGGCTAAATGAAATTATGACTAAGTATTAGGGGTTTTTTCTATATGCATTTGCAAATAAAAGAGCTTTTGAAAATTGAAAGCAGAAATTTGTAAACAAACAAATAGTCAATATATCTGATCATCATATTTAACATTAAACTCAGACATGATTGAAAGATTATATTATCCTTGGATAGTTAAAGAAACAACAACTCAACAATAAAGTCATTTTGACACTCTGACTGAACAATGTTCTCTATGGTGTTACCAGGATTTACACCAAACTGTAATAATATAATTTTATTTTTGGCTTCTTTATAAAGCCATAAATGTCAGCTCGATGGATATTGTCTTTGTGTGTGAGAGAAACTATAAACAAACACCTTAAACATACTGTAGTTCATCAATAAAATCCCAAAAGCGTTCATTGAATTTTCATTAAGTTAATGGCTTGCTCTTGCATTTTATGGCCGCCCAGCTCCGCTTCAACTGTGTTTAACAATAAGCTGCAGTAAAGCTATTATAGTAAATGATAGCTACAAATTCTAGGCTTTCTTTTGTGTGTGTGTGTGTGTGTGTGTGTGTCCAACCCGGCAAGTCCTTGACATTATATAAAAGAGACAAAAATCTCATAAAAATAATCTAGACGTGGATTACTATAGCTTGTATCCCTTTTGGCTGGTGCTTAATTTTTATATACCGGCACAAGAGGCCTCTTATTAATTTGGAAGAGATTTACAGTTTTACCAATGACGTTATGCAGGCTTTTAAGTAAAAATGCTGCTAAACATTTATGCCCTTAGTTCAACATGAAGTTATGTTAAACTGCAGCACAATATTTGCATTTTATAGACTTATAATAACCAATCACTAAGATCTACATAAAAGAATATCACTTCACTCTAAAAATGCTGGGTTGTTTTAACCCAATTTTGGGTAAAATATGGACAAACCCAACCATTGGGTTGCATTTTTAAATGATATTTTTACCCTATGGCCATATTTTACCCAAAATTGGGTTAAAACAACCCAGCATTTTTTTAGAGTGTTGGATGGACCTGGACCAAACAACTAAAACTCAATTGAATGGTCTTATGGGAAACCTGTTTATAATTTATACAATGTATTAATGTCCTCATTCTTTTGTTTTGTTGTACAGCCGCCCCCCAGTCCGGTTTGATGGGTAAATGTCGAAGGCCACGGACAGCATTCACCAGTCAACAACTACTGGAGCTGGAAAACCAGTTTAAACTTAACAAGTACCTTTCCAGACCCAAACGCTTCGAAGTGGCCACATCACTCATGCTGACCGAGACACAGGTAAAGAAGTGTGAAAGTCAGCCAGTGGAGGAGTTTTGAGATACATTATGCCACAGTTCAGTGATTAACGGATTTACTGAACAAAATTTTGAGGTAATAATTAAAAAAAAATAATACTTTATTCAGCAAGGGTGCATTCAATTGATAAAAAGTAACAGAAAAGAAAGATGTTGTTTCAAACAAATGTTGTTCTTTCGGACTTTCTATAATTCAAATAATCTGGAAAAAATGTATCAAGGTTTCCACAACAATCACTGTAAAATATTGTTGGTTTAACTTAAAAAAATGAAGTAACCTGGTTGCCTTAAAATTAAGTTAATTGAAATTGAAAAAATTGAGTTAAAACAATGAAGATTGATTTAATCATCAGAAACTCAAAATATTATGTTATCTGAACTACATACATTATTTAAGTTGATTTGACAAAAGAAAAAATGTTGTGATTACAAATCACAGTGTATTTTCAACATCCAGTGTTTCTTGAGCAGCAAATCAGAATGATTTCTGAAGGATCATGTGACACTGAGGACTGGAGTAATGATGCTGAAAATTCAGCTATGATCACAGGAAAAAATTACATTTTAAAATATATTAAAATTAGCGCTGGGCAACGATTAATCGCGATTAATCACATCCAAAATTAAAGTTTGTGTTTTCCTAATATATGTGTGTGTAGTGTGTATAATTATACAAATTCACACACATGCATGTATATATTTAAGAAAAATGTGTTTAAATTATGTATAAATATATATACAGTATTTACATGCAAATATTTCTTAAATATATACAGGTACATGCATGTGTGTGTATTTATATATACAAAATAATTATACACACTACACACACATATATTATGCAAACACAAACTTTTATTTTGGATACGATTAATCGCGATTAATTAATGCGATAATTTCACATTATTCATTTTACTGTATTTTTTATCAAATAGCCTAAATGCAACCTTGGTAAGAGACTTCTTTCAGAACCCCAAAAAATGAAGAAAAAAAAAAAGACCCAAAGTTATTAAAATTCGACTCATTCGGTTGGAGAAAGAAAATAATACTAATTTGAATTAAAAAAAGAAAACATTGATATGGTGTCATTGTCCAAAGTTTTCTTTATCTGCGTATTTTTTCTCAGGCAGAAGGTGTCTATTTTGCTGACATCCGTGTGTGTTTGTGTGTAAAACAGGTCAAGATCTGGTTCCAGAACCGGCGAATGAAGTGGAAACGCAGTCGTAAGGCTAAAGAACAGGCCGCGCAGGTCGAGGTCGAACGCCAACGCGGGGGAAGCAAACCGACCAATGAGAGACCAGGACGGGACGGTCGCAGGGCTCTCGCTCAGAGTGTGGAGGAGCACGAGGAAGAGGACGAACTCGACGAGGACGAGGAAGACGATGAGGAAGGGCCACACAAGTTCATAAACGACACCCTGAATGTTGCACGTTCCACAGACTTTCTGCACCACGCGTCTGCGTTAGGATACCACGCCGACAGCCCCTTCTCCGAGGACGACATGGAGGAGGTGGGAGGCGGAGACAGGAAGATCGGGGCAGGGTTATGAGACGATTTCCAAATGGAAACTGAGACTGCATGAACTCGCGTCCTGTGCTGTGGTCTGACTATGGCAATGGTAAGATTAAAAAACTGAGACTATAAAAGCCAAACCATTTAGCCACCTAAAGACACACGAAAAGCCAACCAAGTAGGGGGACTTCATTGATGTTTGAGGGGTCAGAGAATCTTATACAAAGTAGAAGTTCAATATAACTAATAACAAGCATTTAAGCGCTGTTCCAAAACCTGTAAACAGCATTTTAAGGAATCACAGTAGACCGAAACAAAAAAAAAAAAAAACATTTTCAGCAAAGATGCATTAAATTGATCAAAAGTGTAATAATGCTGAAAATTCAACTTGGATCGCATGGAATAAATGGCATTTTATAATATATTCAAATACACTGTAAAAAATTAATATGCTTGATCTAATCAATAGATAGAGAATTTTGGCCACATATTACAAGCAATATTATTAATTAAATTTAACAAAATTAGAATTGAGTAATAATGAATCAAATTATTCCTTAAAAGTTAACCACTTAAAATGAGTAAAGCTTACACCATTTTTTTATATTTTTTTTTACAAAAATATCTCACTAACAGACAGATGTAAAAGGTTAATTAAGAACTCTATTTTATATTGCCTTCATTGAAGACACCTTATGTTAACAAGCAGAATCACTGAAGGAGAAAACCGTCATTTTAAAACAAACACTGATCACCATAATGGTGACTTCAATTTATGTTTTTTTGGTTGTTGTTGTAAGTTTTACTCATTTTAAATGATTAACCTTTAATGAATTAATTTGATTAATTATTACTCAATACTAATTTGTATCTTCATTTTTACAGTGCCCAGTTATTTTAAATTGTAATACAATTTTAGCATTTTTACCGATTTTTCTTCTGAGACTTCTTCCAAAAACATCAAAAAAATAATCAGACCCTAATCTATGGAACGATACTGTATTATTAATTCAATAGAGAAAAATAATAATAATTGTTCAGGTAAGGCAGCTCTATAGGTTTTGGAACAGAGCTTTTGATCATAATTTTTGAGAGCTCTCTTGTTTCAGCAAGACTTACATGTTCATTTATTGTTTTTGTTCATTGTAAATAGCATCAGATGTTCTGTGTCATGCTTACATCTGTACAGTTTTTGCAGCAAAACACGTTTGCTTCATTATTATGGATTGCAAATAAACCTTTACTAAATATAGGCTAACATAAAACTCAGCAAAATATTATTCATTTAAATACTGGTGGATATGGAATTTATTCAATTTCTCAAGCATATTATTTCAAAGAAATATTGTTTTGAGAAGCCTTGATATTAACAGTGATATTAACTGCAATAACAGATTTTAAAAAGAAGTATTACCATTGGGAAACATCGATATGCTCTGGATGGTGAACTTGATCTTCAGCTTCCATGTCCAGGTCAAAAAGTGTGTGATGTGCTGTTTCGAGTGGCCAGTAGTCCTCCACAATCCACTGCAAACTTCATTCTGGTATGAAACGAAAACCCAATCAACTCCTGAGGCTGCACGGATACACTGATTATGTTCCAAAACGTAATTTATACATTTAAAATGTATGCAGTTTCATGTGGTGCCAAAGCAAAACAACAAAATCAGTTTGAAATTCATTGTTTTAAAGTTGATTAATGCTTGGTTTGTTTAAAGGTACGACATGCATATTGTCTAAAATATTTATTTGCATTAAAATATGCTGAATATGTGTTTCTCTGACTTCTCCCCACCTGTGTGATGTAAGAGAGCTGGAGGCATGATTCTTTCTAAATGTCATGTTTACATGTGGCTCAGTGTTTGTTCATGTTAATGTTATTTAAAAGCAAGTTTAAGTCTGTGTAATTTATTTCCATTGAATGATGCAAGGGAGGTTGATGCACAGTATAATAATGTTATATATGTCTGCGTTGCTGTAAATTGCTGCAAATAAACCAAAAGAAAAACAAAAGTGTGACAATGATTCTTCAAAATCTGAATAAAGCTCCCTTCAGAGGCATCAAAACATTCAGATAATGGGCCTATTTGTGTAACATTCCTGTATATAAACATACTGTGTGTGAGAGTGTGTGTGTGTGTGTGTGTGTGTGTGTGTGTGTGTGTGTGTGTGTGTGTGTGTGTGTGTGTGTGTGTGTGTGTGTGTGTGTGTGTGTGTGAGTGTGTGTGTGTGTGTGTGTGTGTGCGTGAACACATAGCCTACACACACACACACATATTTCATCAAGGCATGTTCAGATAATGGGCCTATTTGTGTAAAATCCATATATCACTCTAAACAATGCTGGGTTGTTTTAACCCAAATTTGGGTCAAATATGGACAAACCCAAATGTTGGGTTAAAAATGTCATTTCAAATTTTAACCCAACTTTCAACGGTACATTTTTTAAATGCATTTTTAACCCAGCATTTGGGTTTGTCCATATTTGACCCAAATTTGGGTTGAAACAACCCAGCATTTTTTAGAGTGTATGTATAGATGAGTGTGTGTGTGTGTATACACTACAGTACATAGCCTACACACACCTATATATATATATATATATATATATATACACACACACACACACACACACATACTAAACAATGCTGGGTTGTTTGAACCCAAATTTGGGTAAAATATGGACAAACCCAACAAAAATGTAATTCAAATTTTAACCCAACTTCAACTTTCACTTTCAACCGTAAATTTTTTAATTGCAGTTAACCCAACATTTGGGTTTGTCAATATTTTACCCAAATTTGGGTTCAAACAACCCATCATTTTTAGAGTGTTTAAATATTTATTGGTTTGACAGCACTAAATATAATATAATATAATAATAAAAAAATCTTTATTTTTAAAGCTCACTTGTATTTTTCTTGAAATTCTATTTCAAATAAAAGTATTGAAGATGCCATTATTTAAAAGCACTATCTTTTAAGTCATTGACTGGATGTGCAGCGAGACATCATCAGCCGCCGGATTAACATGCTGGAGAATGGCAAATCTGTAGCCCATAATAAACCAGTAGAAAGAGGTTATTTACAGCCCAGCCTCTCAAATATGAATTACTCAGGCGGGTTTACTGATAGTCAAATAATTAAGTTAATGAAGAGGAAGTAAAGTAATCAGCCCCTTGGTAGTGATGTCATCAGGGTAATTTCATTTACAAAAAAAGCAAGAAATAAAAAAAGAAAAATGATGGGAATACGACCACAACAAGGCGCTTTATTGGGCGTTTGTATGAGGGCGGTGATTAAACGCACAAGTACAGACAGCATAACTTCTCTGTCACGGAGGCAACAGGACAGCATGTTTATATAGTGATTAAATGCATTTTTAACTGGCCTCAGAAAGGTGCCTCTGCCTTGTTAAAACTGAACCAGACCGGGACATCGAGGACAGTCTCTGAGAGAGTTTTTTTTACTCATTTTCAGAGATTGGACTACACAGGTTTATTTCCCGGGTCGCTCAATGACGAGAGATTATAGGGTTTTACAGCTTGAAAGTTGTCAATGAAACCCTCAAAAGTTTTACATGGGATGGGTTTTAAAGTCAAGAAAAGGACTTACCTGATTAGGTAAATTGCAAGTTAACTTTTGCATCACATTTAGCAGACACTTTTATCTGAAGCGGCTAACACAGGAATCAAACACATGACCTTGGAGTTGCATGTATTACACTTACAGAAATAGGACAGGAGAGAGCATCAGTTGCTAAGTGAGCATTTTCATGTTTATCTACATTTAAGGCTGTATGTTTGTGGTTCTACATAAACAGGTGATTTACAAGTAGTTTTATTAAAATGTTCTGAAGAGAAAGAGAGTGATACTTGCCTAGGCAAAACGTTGGTCTTGCACGTTGCAGCCAGGTTGTTGCTGTGTGGTTGATAGAGTCTTCTAGATGATTTCTCCTTCAATATAAGCCTATGGAAATGTTCCTCATTGTTCTGAAAATAAAAATAAAACAAGACTAAAGTCACTCAACAAGTCACACGATTTGATATATCATTCATGTCCATTGTCCATAATGGCATGGCACAAATTGCACACCTGATTAAAATTAGGCAGTGGTTCTTAATCAGGGGCCAGACACTCTAAAAAATGCTGGGTTGTTTCAACTCAAATTTGGGTCAAATATTGACAAACCCAAATGTTGGGTTAAAAAAGCAATGTATTGAAAGTGAAATTTGAAGTTTTGCATATTTGTCCCATATTTTGGGTTAAAAAAACCTAGCATTGTTTAGAGGGTAGGGGACCTCAGCAAAGGAAGCCTCAGGATAAATAAAAATGATGTAAAATAAGACAAAACAAGCAATAAAGTAGTTCACGTTTAAAAAAAACTTTTGCTGATAATTTACTCACTCTTATGTCATCCAAGATGTCCATGTCATTCTTTCTTCAGTCGAAAAGAAATTAAGATTTCTTTGAAAACATCCCAGGACTTTTCTCCATATAATGGACTTCAATGGGAACCAAATGGTTCAAAGTCCAAAAGACAGTTTCAGTGCAAACTACAAACTGTTCAAAGGGCTTTAAACGATTCCAGACGATGAATAAGGGTCTTATGAAGTTTTATAAGCTCAAATGCTCACCTTGCTCTGTTCTGTGATTCTCCTGTTCGAACTCATTTATCAAAATGAACGAATCTTTTTTCGTGTCATTTGGTTCATTCAACGAACGAAATGAACAAATTGACTCGGAAAAAGATTAGTTCATTTTGACGAACGAGTTCGAACAGGCGAGTCACCGTGCCCTTTGAAGCTGCACTGAAACTCTCATTTGGACCTTGAACCGTTTGGTTCCCATTGAAGTCCATTATATGGAGAAAAATGCTGGAATGTTTTCAACAAAAACCTTAATTTCTTTTCGACTGAAGAAAGAAAGACATGGACATCTTGGATGACATGGGGGTGAGTAAATTATCAGCAAAAGTTTTTTTAAAAGTGAACTACTCCTTTAAAATAAGCTAAAATCATGACATTTCTGGTTTTAATTAACTTTTTCACTTTCGTTTTTTTTTCAGCTATTTTTATAAGTTACTAACATCCTTTTAAAAATATTTTTAAAAATATATTTTTTTTAAAAATAAATCATGAACAGCTGGAAAGGTCATGAGGTCGAGAACCACTAGATTAGGGATTTGTTCAAACATTTCAAATAGTAACAGTGATTTTTGCCTCATCAAACGCCACGGTAAATCTAAAAACAGTTATGCTGGCATTTGTGAACTAGTGATTTCCAGTATTATATGTAATATTGAGTGTTTTGATGTTTTAGATGCTTGCATTTCAATGAAATTATTCAGGTGGTTTTAGTCTCCATTCACACACCGAAAGATGGACACAAATGCTGACTATAGCCTTTACGGCATCGACCCAAAGTCGCGAGAGTGTGGATTTGAAGATATCCCGACTTTATTCATGGCTCCGCTTCCTGCAACAGCCCTTTTATCCGCATGCAAATGTCAGTTTCATAGAGAAATAAGTAAATGCGACTCTACCAATTTGTCTGCCGGCAAATCAGCAACAATAACTTGAGCGACATGACCCCGTAAAATATTTATACCCTGTAGTTTAATCAATCAGACTCATTACGGGAATATGAACAGATTGTGTGATCTTTTAAAGTAATCACCCTTATTGCTTGAGATTTCCCTCGGCCTTGTCGTGTCACTTAAGCTAATGGGAAGGTAAGAGAATGAGAGACTGGCCCCATAAATTCACATCTGTCCCGACTTTAACCGCAGCTCAAACACACACAAAAAGGCCAAGTTTTAGTAATAAACTTTATTGAAAAAGGCTCAGCCTTTTCTCTTTAAATGCAAGCTTGCGTTCGGGACAGGCATTTATTATGCTTGCGGGAAATCTATCAAACAGATGCGAAATGTGGCTTAATAATCAAGATAAGCGACTAGCTAGCCGTCACGGTGATTATGATTGGCTTGGAGTCAGCAAAAGGCTGTGTTTGTTTTTCCCTGCCGTAATAAATAATCAGCCTATCCTTGAGATGTGATTTCTGAATGTACACGTAGAAAGCGGCCGATGTTTACTTTAATACGCTAGCTGCTAATTTCAATGTACGGGCCTACCTAAACTCAAACTTGAAGCGAACGCAGTGTATTTATAGCTGATTGCGCTGTTACTGTTTTAAAGGGATAGTTCACTTTGAAATACATTTTTGGTATGTTTTAGCTCACCTAAAGGGCATCCAAGTTTCAATTTTGATATTTTTAGGTCAAACCGGTTGTGTCTAGTATCAGTCATATAATGCAGGTCTATGGTCACCACCTCAAAGAGCATGCACAGAGAAGTCCAAATTAAACATGATTTAATGACATTACATTAATTACATTTACGAGTCATTAAATCATGTTTAATTTGGACTTCTCTGTGCATGCTCTTTGAGGTGGTGACCATAGACCTGCATTATATGACTGATAGACAAGAACGGTTTGACCTAAAAATATCAAAATTGAAAATACCGCCGAAACAAAGACACCAACATCTTTGGATGCCCTTGAGGTAAGCTAAAACATACCAAAAATTAATTTCAAAGTGAACTATCCCTTTAAATAAATAAAATTCAACCCAGTCCTCTATTCCGAGATTGGGAATGTTACAAAGAAATAGTGTCAATCAAAAAAAGGTCCAATCAATGCAACAAGGCAAACAACTACAATATCCACAGAATTTTATTAAATGAGACGCGTTTAAACTGTATTCCCAACCCCTTCCCTTTATGGCAGATCTGTGATTTACTGAACGAGAGAAACACTGGAGGATCAGAGGCACTCAACATTGACCCATAATCCCTGGCTAATTAAATAATTCACTAATTGATTCATCACCAAATCAATAAAGCAGGAGATGGTTTATGATGTTGGTATAGCACTCTGTGACCAATTGGTTGCAACTATAAAGATGAATTTTTATTAGTGGTTTTGTCAAGGTATGCATGAATATTACTTTTGCAATTACTATAGGCTTTAGTTAGTTTAAAAAAAATGTAAAATT
>NW_024121436.1:0-49108 GCF_016745375.1 Pimephales promelas
GCTCATCTCTAGATAATATGCTTGCTCTCCACAGCTTATGCTTTCACTGAAAGGTGTGTATAACTCCATAAAATACTCTCATCACTGTCAGCTGTTACACAGCCCCAGCTGGCTAAAGTTCAGGCCCAGCTGTGAATCTCCCACTGTGGATGGGTGTATACAGTATGGTTGGGGTTTCTGTATGTTTTTTTTTTTCAGTCAGTGGTCCCCGCCCTGGCTTCCTGCCCTGACCCCCTTTGGGAATCTTCCCAATTATTGCGTCAAAGTGGGATTATGCAACTCTCCCAAGCCAATTCCATAAGGGTGTGGAGAATGTAGTGCGTACGTATGTGTGTAGGTTTTTGATTTGTTTCATTTGTTTGATTGCAGTTGTACAAGACGATATCGATTTAATTCGTAGAAACACAATGACATATTCACATTATTTTTGGGTTCTGTTAGAATACATTTACATGATTTAAAGATTAAAAAGACATAATTTTTTATCATATTGTACATTGCTGCTGCACCTCTTTTCATTCTCTGCCTGAAACACTCTGTTTTGGATGGCCCAGTCTGTTGCGATTGCTTAGAGCAAGTCTATGTTCAAAATCGCCCACAATCATTCACTATTCCGTACATTACTCTAATATAGCCCACTTGAAGGAGTGAATGAAAACGAGTGAGTTAATTCGGACACTGAGTGCACCAGAAGGGCTGTCGCTTTTGCATAGTTTTTGCTTGCCGTTTAATAATCATTTGAAACTTAGCAAACTGCCAGCTCCAGTAGTAATGAAAAGATTTATTCTGAACTCTATAATGGAAACTAGCATGTATAAACCTTAATTTAACTATTTAATAATCAATTAAAAGGTATTTATACCTGTATGATATACCCACATTGGACCAACAGTTTGGGAAATGGATGGATCAATGATTAAGCTGCAAGTGCCATCTTCTGGTTAGGAGCTGAAATTTAATCGGCACACCTGTCACAGTGCATTATGGGTATTCTCTAGCTGCTGAGTGTACAACGGTATTAAGCAGGTTATTGTAGTGATTTGTGGGACTAAATGAGTGCACTAAATAATGTCCATTATGGTTTCAGACAACACTACCAATGGCTGTCCCCTCAAATAATGCCCTAGGGTTCAATATACTTTACTATACTACAGTATAATAAGACTATAATCAGGTTTTAGCTCCAGACAACTATGTTGTTTGTATTTGAAGTACTATAATTCCTTTCCTATGCCTTTGTTTATGGATTTTTGAAGAATCGTTTCCTTGGTTGGATCAGAGGTTTACTTGAGTTCACGAAAAGACTGAGATCCTGTTTTTTTTGTGATGCTATGATTTTTACCCTTGTGATCCTCATCACGATTGGTGTATCAGTTTAGACTGTTTAAAAGACTGTATTAACTTACCAGCATACTTGGTACTTACCTGTTTGATCTCCATTTGTTTCAATAAACTCCTGCACCTGGGTTCTTCTCCCTACTCTGTGTTGGTGTATCGTTACACATAGTGAAATAGTAGTTATATATTATTTATTAGCACTTCTGTCAAAAAACATTTGCATAAGAATGCCTCTAGACATTGACGAATAGTTTTTCATCATTGCACCATAGACGTTCAGTGGTTTAATGGCTGGAAAACACAAGTTTTGCATCAAAAACTCATAGAATCCATTATAACCACTGGTGCTGTCTACTTTGAATACAATAATACTGTATACATATGCCTGTTAAATTTCTAGCATACTCCCCGCATTTGAGCTGCTCCTGACAACAGGACAAAAGGAAGAGTAAAATAATGTTTGCTTTGTCTCAGGTTTAAACAGCATGTAAACAGCATTTGTACAGCCTTCATAAAAACACCAGTCTCAGATTTATTTTTAATGGTCTTGTCAGAGGATTATAGGTCTGTTCAGAGCATTTGACTCATATGAATGATTCTTCAAATTGTGAAGCTTATTTCAGAGCCCTTAATGGGTCATGGTGATAGAAAAAATATGAGATGGTTGGAAAAATTATGTTAATGATTTTGCATTTGCTTGTAAATCTTTTGGAATTTTAAACGGAAATTAAATTTTGCTAGCAAAGAATTTAAATATAGTTTTCCTATTATTTACGGTAATATTTTCTCCATTATCAGAACTTTTGCATTCCCCAGAGAATCACAAAAGCAAAGCACTGACACATTTCCCCATTTTTCATTTTTTCCCACCCTCTTGCCTGCTTAAGGACTTTGTAGCTTTGTAGCGAGATGTGTGCTAGTATATTTCGAAATTATCAGAATCTTTTGAAAATTGCTTTAAAGGACGGATCCATATCAAGGGATCAGAATGTCATGAAGACATTGGAATAGGCTCTTTTAAATTTGGGCCAGCAAGCAACCCCTTAGCTATGACCTAGTAGCTGCCTTGGAACACTGTAACAAACACTTAGAACACATTATCAAACACATAGCCATGTCCTGGCAACCATCGAGAACACCTTAGAAATTATGTCAGTGAGTTCTGAACATCTGAATGAAAATATATTGTTATTATTAACATTATTAAAATATGAAATATAATAATACATTTCTGTGGACTATTGTTTGATATCCTGCCCTTCCTAAGGATGACTTTTGACCCCTGAGAGGAATATGTGTGTATTGCTGAAAAGTATGGGCACCGAATTCAGGGTATTGTGTTTTTGTACATATGTGCTCTTGCTGATTTTCTGAATATGAATGAATGTTAATCGTACGCCATGTCAGACTGTCGTCTGACCTTTTCTGGAGACGTCAGAGTGCTGGACTGGTGCAGATAAGCGGATCTGTAATTGTGTCTTATCCTGCTGTGTGAATGTGCTTTGAAGGAAATGAGTTGTTTATAATATGAGACCATTTTTACTTATGAAGTTCTATATTATGGAATTGAAGAAACAGATGGATGCAGGGTGATATTTTGTGTTTTCACAGAGATCAAGATAATGATCAAGATCAAGATTGTTTTGTGGCTTTTAGTCCATTTCTATTTGTTTAGGGGTTATATGAATTATGCTAGTGTACTCTGTATTGTACTACTTACTAGAGCCGGACCAATAAATGATTTTGAAGGCCGATACCGATACAAATATTTTTGTGTTTTAAAATCCGATATTCCGATATATCGGCCGATATTTTTTTGTATTAAATAATGTTGTATTTCACACACGTGTAAAAGAAAAGATAACTTTTCTGCACAAGATACGTTTGATACTTTTTCTCTATGTCTAAATGTTCACTCCTCGCAAGTATAACTTACATTTTACAATGCAGGGACTGTAACTAGAGATATGCTAGTTATAAATACGGTAATCATTACTTTATTTAGGCAGAAAAGGTTCATTGTGGTTTCCAAGCTCATTAATGTTAACGGTCTTCCACTGATGATAGTGGCATTAGCTAGCTTTGTGGTTAGCTAGTCTATGATGAGCCATAATTTAGCAATAGATAACATCATACTGCAAATTGTAAAACATACATTTTCAATATAACAGGCCAAGGAGAGATGATTGAATATGGCCGTGTTTCGTCCATTTTTATTTATTTTTTTAAATATTCATTTATCGGCCATTACAACTGCCGATACCGATATTTAAAAATGCCTAATATCGGCCGATAATATCGGCCGGCCGATATATCGGTCTGGCTCTAGTACTTACTACTTATAGTAAAATATACACATTTAAATCTTATAGTCTTTCTCTTTAAGGAAAACTGAGCAAAATAGATTTGTAATTGTAATCGTAAAAGATGCTATACGGTAAAAACCTGTTAAATAGTTCATAGTAAGTGTCCTTACTCTGTATGGGAAAAAACTGCAATAGATCTAATGGGATATTTTTATCTCTTTTGTTTGAGACTTTTTGTCTCTTTATTTGTTCTATTCCAAGTACACTCATGGGCTTTGGGTGTTGCTCTCTGACAGGTGAAACAGACAATTAAGACCTCTGTTTCAACGCAGAGGGAGGACAGATGAGCATGACAACACAATAGTGGACATGGACATACACACACACACTCCCCCATACCAGAACAGCTGTGTGAAGGAGTGGTCTTTGCTTCCCACAGGGAAAAGAGAGAGAATGAGGGAGGGAGGGAGGGCCTGAACTGATAGAGGAAAACACTCTTGAGAACTCCACATGGTAAAGTTCAGAAACAGAGAAGAGTGGAAGAACAGAAAGAGAGACTCAGCCGGGGGGAGAGTAGCAGAGAACGGAGAATACCCTCAGGCTGTTGCAGAGCTCAATCCTGTGCGAGACAGAGCCTGTTTTTTATTTTATTCTGCGAGTGAAGTTGATTTGAGTTCAGTTTTTTTTTTTCTGGAGGGAGCGTGTTGTGGATCATGCAGGGCAGGGCTGGACGAGCCGCCCGTAAAGATGCAGTGTGTGAAACACCTCAGCAGGGCAGGAGTCTGGGGGAGATGGAGGTAGAGGGGGAAACAGCAGCGCCCGTAGGGGTAAGTCTCTTATGTGACCATTTAAAGCACAAGGAACATCTAAGTCTACTACTTCAGTTGTCGGATAGTCTAGTCTTAGAAGTTAGCAATCTAATATTTTCCTTTAGGAGTGGTCATAACTTTTTTTTATTACAGAAAAAAGTAGATTGGTCTTTTCACATTTCATAAGAAAACAAAAACAAAGCAAGGAATTATATTTTAAATAAGGAAAGTTAAGTTATATTATTTAAAATCTTCATTAGAAATAAAATAAAAATGATTGATTTCCATTATTTTTAATTAAGCGTATGTACATTTCCCCTCCAAATTCTTATTGCTGTAAAACAGACTGTATTCTGACTAAATACTGTATTCTGGACACAACAACAAATACTGTAAAACAAATCTACCTAAGGTAAAATAAATGATACCATCATGTTTAAATGCTTAATATATATATATATTTTTTAAGTACGATGATGGTAATTTGGGTAGGAATATTTACTCAATTATTAAGTTGATTAAAATAAATATATAAAAAGCTTCATTTTCTTAATGCACATTGTTGTTTTCTTATGGTTCGATCTTTGAGTTGTTGCACCTGTGTTGGTGTGCCGCACTCCCTCTTTACTGGCCTGTAATGTTGCTCAGATCAGCTCGCAAAGTTTCGCTTCAAAAACTTTTGCTGATTTATTGATTTGCGGAATGAAGTTGTGTGTGTTCGTCAGTGTCTATATACAATAGTGTGTGCTCATGTGTCTGTGGCAAATCAGAGCAAGAGAACAAGGATTTACAGCCCAGTTAAACAGCGAGGGCCGTCTGAGTCTACAGTACCTTAAGATCCTCCTTCGGCCCGAAGGGAGGGAGACAGTTTAATGAGATTCCCTTTCCCCTCCTCTTCCTTTGCAGTTCCAGCTTGACATTTGACACAACACATTTCTGCAGTCCTGCAAACATACACATGTGTGTGTGTGTGTGTGTGTGTGTGTGTGCAAATGAGTGTGCCAGAAGTTTGTTAGGACGTTCTTCACAAAGAAGCATCAGCTTCTTCCAAATGTCTGTCCAACACAGCCCAGACATAGGCTAAAACGAGGCAAAATTTGAGCTGTCTGTAGACGTCTAATCCATAGCCCAAGAAATAGACTAGTTATCAGTTAGAGAAAGAAATGAAATTAGTTAAGAAATGAAACCAAACACCATAATCACTGTTCACTAGAGCCCGACCGATTTTAAAATCCGATATTCTGGTATATCGGCCGATTTTTTTTTTTTTTTTCAGAAATGCGCAACAAAACATTAACAGATTTACCTAACATTAGTTATTTGTAGTTATTTATGTCTTTTAACTACAATAATATGATAATGCATTTTAAAAAGAAACTTGTTTCTTTTATTGTCACAACAGAACAGACTGATTGTGGATAGCTAGTCTATGATGAGCCATAATAGCAATGGAAAATGTCATAATACAAAATAAATTGTAAAACATACATTTTTAATACAACAGGCCAAGGAGAGATGATACGTCTCACTGCTATAACTGTCACACGCTATTAAAGAAATACTTCAGTCACATTGTCAGAAGTTAAAAGGACAGTCAGTCAACTACACTGAAACAACGTAACGTAATTATTACTTGCTAATTCCGCTTCACTCTCGGCTTATTTAACAGCAGCAAAACTGGACATGATAGTCACAGATTTTGTTATGCTCTTTATGTTCTTTTAATTGTTATTCAAGCAATGTATGTCTCGTGACCAACTCAACGACTGTGTCAACGGGGAGGGTGTAGAGTGCCCTCTGGTGGACAAACTATACAATTCCAACAACACTCATGACATGGTTGAAGCGTGTTTCGTCCGATTTTATTTTATTTTTGAAATATTTTTTTATCGGCCATTATAACTGGCGAATCCGATGCCGAAAATGCCTAATTTCGGCCGATAATATCGGCCGGCCGATATATCGGTCTGGCTCTACTGTTTACTTTGCTTATGATGGAATATCATACATCTCGCAAGTTATTTTGGCAAAACAACATGTAACCAAATTCATGTTTATTTTGGCTAGAAGTGGATTAATCATAGCCGGATTATATCGGGTCTATATAACCTAGATGGTGAAATGATAGCATTGCTTGCAGGGTTGTGTATGTATGTAAAAGAGTGTGCGAGTGTTTAAATGACCATGCCTAGCCTTGGCAAGTTCCTAATTATTATCACATTGTATTCATTAGTAGGTGTTTGTGTTGGCTGTGCTGAGTGACCTGTGGGAATTGAGGTTGGCATTCAGACTGGCACATTGGCTGCTTGTGTTGCCAGAATATTGATTATTTTTAAAGCCATAGAAATCGTCAGACTAAAACATTTCATTCTGAATGATGAAAACATGTCAATTTAATGGTAGAACAGACCTGATAAATTGTATGTGTATGTGATGTGATGTTTAACAGGCTTTGGTAATGTGCTTTATATGAATTTATGGAATCAACGTAATAGTTCAGCGCATTCCTCAGCAGGGAGTCCCCATCAACGCACGCGATAAATGGATTACAGCCAAGAAATCCTCCACACACAAACACAGTAAAACCACAGGATTGAAAACAAGACTTTATGGTGATCTCAAATATGTATTTAATTACAGAAGACAATGTATTAACATTGTTATTTTACATGCAGTATGTTTTGTATATATACATTAGTATTGAACATCTGAGATATTTTTATTTCTTGGATGAATTAGATGAAATATTCTGCTGCAAACATTGGAAAATCAGAGCACAATTTGTTGTTTTCATTCTTTTTTGAAACTCTGCTGAATACTTTTTCTGAGAAGGAAAAATGTGAGATTCCATCATTTAATCTCATGAACAGAAAATGTTCCATGTCATTGTAGAGTTTGGCTGAAAAGAATGGTGGGACTGATGGTTTTTCCCTGTTTTTAATGAATGTCACTTGATTGTCTACTGGTACTTTTTTTTCTTTTTCATTGCATTGTCTGCACATGAATATATTAAGAGAGATATTAACATTGCAATATTAATAAAAGTGTTTTATTGTAAATAAAAGGCATATTGTAATGTGTTATGTGAACACTTTATTGTTTGAACACATATCACAGATAGTTGTGGCAGACAGCTGTGTGCATGTGGCATGAAAGTGTGTGTGTGTGTGTGTTGGACAGGAAATATTTCACCTCAGAGGTTTCCATCTTTATATGTTAGCCAGTTAGAGTCAAGAGTCCTGCTGTCCCGTGCTGAAGCGATGATGTCACAATGGACATTGTAACCGAGACATGTTCACCCATCTTTATTGGGTGATGTAGACTGTTGGCGCGGATCATAGCGTGGATTATGGGAAGCAGTGTGTGAACTGCCTGGTACAGTTCAACACAATACTCATTCACAACTCTCTCTTACTCACTAACAAACAGAACAGAGTATCTGTGCACAAAGACATTTGTGTTTGCCTTTGATTCCTGTTGATGTTGTCACATCATACAAAACATGGTATTTTGAAAATTTGTACTACATTATTAAGTGTCGCATTAAAGGATTATACACCTGAGTTTAAATGCACCTGAGTTAGCATGACAAACAGAATGCCTTAAAGGGATGATGTAGTGATAAATCAATTTTACCTTGATCTTTCGAGATAGCAATGTTCATTATACTATGAATTTATACTATAACTTTCAGAACACCCAACGTCCTCACTTGTCCCCTGACACTTTGTTCTAAACTTTTGCAATTTGACATCAGCAACATCACATTGTGGTAATAAGTAATATATATATATATATATATATATATATATATATTATTCGTAATAGCAGAAGAACTAAGAGTAAAATGAGGGAATGTTAAAATCATGATTCTTCCACTCTGTTAAAACAATTCTATGCAAATCAATGGTTTACAGTTGACTTCTGAAATGAAAGGACATAGGCCTACTTCTCTACTATATGGTAGGCAACAACAAAAAAATACCACAGTATTAAGTGAGACGAGAATGAATTCATAGCATTCATAAAACTGTAGGCGAAAAGTACCCGGATGACCTACTACTTTTGGTGAGATTCTGAAATGGGCATCTTATGAACAGTTTAATATCCCAAGAGGCCATAGGAAGTTGTGAATGGCAGTGAAGTAGCGTGAAATAAAGTAGCTCTGGTATGTGACGTAACAGTGACAGACAGCATGGCATTTTTATTACATTTACACAATATTAATACAATACAGCGCATACTATAAGTCGCCTCTTTGGGTATGGAGCTTACATTAATTTACATGAATGAATTCCAGGTTCAATTTTATGTGACAGTGTCATTTTACAAAAAATAGTGATTTACACACTATTTTTATCTCTTATTACTATTCTTTGTGTATTTTTGTACTGCACTGTAAAAAAAATATTGTTGGTTTAACTTAAAATAAGTAACTGGTTGCCTTAAAATGTTAAGTTCATTGAAATGGAAAAATTGAGTTAATACAATGAAGGAGATTAATTTAATCACCAGAAACTCAAAATATTATGTTATCTGAACTACATAAATTATCTAAGTTGATTTGACAAAAGAAAAAATGTTGTGATTACAAATCATGAACATATTTTTTTTTTTACAGTGTGTTGATCATTTTTCCTAATCTTCCTCCTACCCTAAGGAGAAGTGGTTAAGAGCATAAATAGATGGATGTTGGTTATTTTCTCATAATTGTTTGGAGACATTACCTCCCTTGCCTCTTTGAAGAAAATACTTGTACTGTTAATCCTCTTACATCAGGAGAAAACGTTAGAAAATTGTACATGACTCCGTTAATGTCCTGACTGAATTCAGCAGAATGTTTCTGTCAACACACCAGACCGGTGTGAGGATCAGCATAAACCTCTGTCATTGATACAGTCATTCATGGATTATTTAAAGTCCTCATTTCGTTATATTGATTTGAAGTCCTGTACATCTAATTTGCTCCTGTTGAACTTTTGTGTGCGTCTGTGTGTTTGTCTCCAGGTAAAACCAAAAGTGGTCGAGCCGTTGGACTATGAGAGTGTACTTGTCCAGAGGAAAACTCAGATACTCAGCGATGTCCTCAGAGACATGCTGCAGTTTCCTATTGATGACTTTCAGGTAAGAACGTCTGTTTATCTACCGTACACATCCAGCTCTCAGAGCATCTGCTCTCCCGTCAGTATCCATTCCTAAATTGTTCTTCTTTACAATTTTCCCTGCCAGAGACTCATGTAAAGTTTCATATCTGTCAGTAGTTTTTGTTAGTCTGAAATCATGCTGTGATTCCCTCTGAAATGTTATTTTTCAGCAACCTGTGCAGATGTTAGATTTCTCAGTGGTGTCTTAAGTTTGTTTTCTCATTAGTCGTACATCTCTGTGTTCATGGGGGCCTGCTTTTCCATCACAACCATAATTCAACCCTCAAATAGCATTACAGTAACATTGTCTCAGGGGATTTCTCAAGCTGCTTCTCTGAATAGAACCATCTACTTGTTTTCCTATAGAAATGGGTGTGTATGCGAGAGATCATTGTTATTGGATTTGGTTTATGGGGAACAGAAAAAAAAACTGTGTTCTGCAAACAACTGCTGAAACCAAACAATTATAATTCAATTTTAAGATTAGTGTTAGGAAATTAGGCCATAAATCTAATTTATAAATTCTAAAGCCAAAATCAAATAGTTTTGTGAAGCCAAACCAGAAGTAGCGTATGTTATGACTGGCATTCAGTTTATTTGTATATCATATAGAGTATATGTGGTCACATTCAACCTAAAGCATAAACCTAACACGCGCACAAACCTCTCTGCTTTTTTATTAATCCATTTTCCTTTTGGTGACCATTACCGCCACCCCTAAGTAGAAATATTTAGTATTTATTCATTACAAAATGTTTTACATCATATTTTATACATTAACGAGTAGCTCTTCCCAAATTATACCACTTACACTAGAGTTTAATAGTTCCCTGTCTGCACATTTTTGGCCTTAGATAAAGCCTGCGGTTCCACTGCCAGAAACAACAATTTCATAACACACACACACTCACTTTGCCATATAATGCAGTGTTTATGAATATGGTTAATAATCGTAACAATATAATGATTAATTGAAAGCATAGTTTGATTATGTTTTTCCAGTTCATATTAGAGGCACCACAAGCGTAGAAGCTGGTTATAATGAGTGCAGCGCTTCATGTAAAACCTATGGCTGTACGGCTATGGGAAATTTAGCTTCATTTTCAATGTTGGTTTCACATTTGGCCTCAGGCTATGTACACAAAGGCATTCGCATGTTTGCTGGAGTATGAATGCAGACTGAGACGACGTGTCCTAGAAAGATACATATGAGCCTCTGTACAATGATAAAGCCAGAGACATGACCGGAACTCCAACTGTATATACTGTATATGCTAGTTATTTTAAATCAGTCCATGTCCACACAAAAAATGACCAACTTAAAAAAAAAAAAATTATATATATACAGTATATATATATATTTTTTTTCAAATTATATTCATGGTTTAGTTCAAATCTTACATTTTGATTTAAAAAGGTAATAAAAGTTTAGCCACGCCCTCGACGGCCCGTAATCGGGCCGGTGCTTGATAAGAGGTTAATACTAATCATTCAAAAACACAAAACAATACAAAAACATTCATACAAATAAAAAAAGACTATTTATTTTGAAGCCCATAACTAATCAGTATATTCTTTAGACAGAAGATCATTGTAATCAATATAATATCTTTAGACAGAAGCTAAATTTTTACTTAATGTAAGTCAATATAATTATTGATAGACTTTTTACAACTTAATTTCTATATTAAAAAATAGCTATAAAACAATTGTAAATGTTCCCTGGTTTTCTTGCGTTTGCTATTTGAACTTTTATTTTGAAGTTTATTTCTCTTCCCATTGTTCCCAGTGTCCACCTCCTATTTTTTTCCCCCTGATTTTCTTTACCCTTGTATGTTGCCATAGTGATTGATTACCCTCACCTCTTCCTCGTTAACCTGTCTGTCGTTTTTTCTTGTATTGGTGTATTTATACCCCAGTGTTTCTTGTTTGGTGTTGTCTTTTATGGATGTTAGGTGTGGGAAGTTTTCAGCTCTGTTTTCCGTCCTTGTTCTGAGATTGGATTTACCAGTACTCTGTTTTTGCCTGTCTCCCTGTACGTGGGTTATCTTTTGTTATGTTTGTTATAATTGAGTGTTATATTGTTATAAGAATATTCACTTATTTCACTGAAACACTGCGTTACAAAAAGTCAAATCTTCACGTTTTGTTAATCAATGTTTAATTTAGTTTACTTGCTATAAATAAAGACTGTTTATTTTGATGTCTTTTTAAAGTATGCGTTATTTGCTTTTTATGCTTTTTAAAATAAATGCTTTTTAAAATTAATGCTTTTTAAAATAAAATATATGTACTAACATACAATGTGTTGTGCACATCAATATTCCTGGTGTTGAGCGAAAATCCTATTTAAACAAACTTTTTTGTTTCTTTTTTTTTTTTTTTTGGGGGGAGGGTTGTTTGCTCTTAGACAAACTGAACAAAACAGGTATAAACACAGAAACAATGATTTTAGATTAGGGACATAAAAAAAATTACTGTTAAATTACACTTAACGTTTTCAGTCTACCAAAATCCTCTTAGTCCATTGTTAAATTTAAAACCTCTCTTTTGTTTGTTGGCCAACATGATTAATTTAATTGTTGCAAGAAATGGTCAGATTTACATTGACAAATCCTTCTTTATGCGTGTCCATGTGCTTGTCTTTTTTTTAATATCTGAAACGTTTGCACATGTTTCTTCATAGATCTCCATTTTGAAGCGTCAGGGCAGAACACTGTACTCTTCAGTTCCAGATGGGGCAGAAAAGAGAGCCAGCAGCTTGCTAGTCCAGGAGGTAAGAGCTCAATTGCATGAATTCATCAATTGCATTCTGAGACTTCATCATCACCCGATGAACCTTAATCATCTAAACATGCACTTGACCACGTGTCTGGATATGTCATCATCCAGATATCTGGATGTCTGGTCCAGTTCCGATTCTCTTCTCTTGCAGTTGATCATCGTTTGATGAAATACTGCTGTCAAAATAAAAAATGTACACAAATATCTTACTTTCTGCAGGCTAGAATAGTTCAAAGTCAATTGTGTTTGGGAAATAGCATTGAGCTTTGAAAATAAGGTGGAATCTAAGCCTAATGCTAAGCATAATTTACATTAAAAGGAGACATGTTTTATCTGCTGAGAATAATAATGACTTACAGTAATTGAACTATTTACTGTAAGTGCATTTAGTGTCCGGTTAACCTGAATAGCAGTTTAAAAGACAAGACACTACAGGCAAAAACAGCTTTTTCATGCACTGGTCAATTTTTAGATTTTTGCCTATTAAGCTTTCCATATTGTTTCAGACAAGTGGAAAGAAAATATCTAAAAAATAAGTTATTTTCTTTTTATAAACATGTATATGTCTGTAGGTTTCATTTACAAAATATGTCTTTAAAGGCATATTTCTCAATTTTTGTTTTGTTCTCATGCACGCAAACTAGAAATCTCCACTTAGTATTTACATAGACCAAACTTTACTGTTTTATTCCCTTCCATATTCTCATGTTTTTTTTGTTTTGTTTTTTTGTTGTTGTTTTTTTTACATTTTCGACTGATTTTATAATGCATTTTATTCCTAAAAACATGGTGACCATGTTGATATGTTTGGTCTTGGTGGATAGATCTTCTATGTTGATGAAACCAGGTACAGGACTTGCTACTGCCAATACGTTTACAGCACGCTGCTGTGAGCAAGTAAGACTGATTCGCTGATTCGCAATATAGTACATAAATTACCCGTAGCAGATCTACACAGGTGGAGCTGGGGAGGGTGGAGGGTTTCCGAAAGCACCCTGCATCTGTACAGAAAAGGCTGACCGGTATTTGAAGGTTGAGCAGCGAGGTTATTGGCTACTGATACAGCAGGAACCAATTAGCTGTGCCCTATATAGAGAATGATGTGATTGCAAGCAGTTTGAGTTAAAAGGACCCATCAGTCTGCGCCATCTAGAGTTTAACGACAGAACTTTGTATACCCTCTATAAAAGCTTTGACTCTTATATGTCAACAAAATTAAATTTGAAAGTTGAACCTGTTTTTATTTAGTCAGGTTTCTTAGTCAGGTTTAGTCAGATTCGGTCAGGTTTCTGTTCTGGAAATGTATGTAAATTAATGCATACTGTATGTTTTTTAGAATATGCCTCATTTGCATATTTAGAACACTTTTAAAGTCGGCGTGAAACGGAAGTTGAGATTGTCATTTTTTCCCTGTCGTGACGTATATCCAAGTGAAACGGCTTCTGAAATTAGAAAAAAATGTAGGGCAGGGCTTGATTTCATCCTTTTTGATTGGATCGTTGGAGGTTGAGTGTTGCAAAACAGTTTGAATGCGATTCTCTGAGAGGTGGTTACACCGATAGCCGCACCCTCATCGGATCTGGACGCACCCTTTTGCCATTCCACGTGACCAAAAGAGAGAGAGGTCGTTTCGATGGAGGAGGGAAGGGTAATGTGTCTGATTAAAGATTTCAAGGGTACATGAATTTGAAAAAATAATGAAGTGCACCGATAAATCATTTATAATAAACACTACAATATTACATATAAAAAGAAGATTTGTCAAATTTGATTTCATGCCGACTTTAATAAAAAAAAATCAATCAATGGGAAAGTATGGTGATATATTTTCATCTGATATGTTTTACATATTCACCTATGGTGTCTTGCTTTAAGCCATGGTTCCTAAATCTGGTCCTAGGGAGCAGGGAACACTATGTAGTAGGGATGCGCGGTATACCGGTTTTGCAAAAATACCGGTATATAATAAATTTCAAACGGTACAATATCATCATTTTGTTAAATTCGGTATTTGATGAGCTGCTGTTCCGAAGTTCTCCAGTAGGCGGCAGTGCGCTACCGAAACTGACGCGAGTCACGCGAAACCGGCAAACGAAGGAACACGGTGGAAATGAAGCTCATTCGGATTTCTACACGCCCGAAATTAATAAATAGAGAGAGAGCAGTATGAGTGAAATAAGGCATTACTTTGCCTACTAAATTAATGAGAATAGTGTAGAAACAGACCTCAATGCACCACTCTGCAAACTTTGCTTTCAATAATGTGTTGCCATGGAATGCAAGCGCTCGTCAGTTGCTCATCCTGACTTGTTCAAGACTCAAGAGATCAACTGGTGAGTTCATCATTCAACTGATTTAATTTAGACTTTTATTGAACACTGAACAGCGCACATACATAAGAGGTTATCAATTAAATATGATACGGTAAACACGAAAGCTCAAATCTTCTTGCATGACACGCTAGAACCAATTCAGTTAAGTTACCGTCTTATGAACTCATCATTTTTGCAGTTTCAAACAAATATATTCATTTAATTTGAATTAATAAAGCATAAAAGTGATGGTAAAATGAATGGCATTACTGTCGCTGTGGCGACCCATAGAGAGAGAGAGATGGTAGTAATATAAATATTAATAATATAAGCCCACAATTAATTTTGTCAACATTCACTAAGGAACCTGGCTTAACAATATAGCATCGATTAATCTAGATCAATCAGTAATAAAATGACCTAAAAATGTAATATCCTAATAAATGTTTAGCATCATAACATTACTTTTTGCAATGCATTATATGCATAATATGAACCCAAACACAAACAGTAACCAAACCAAGATGAATAAATGCAATAAATGTTGATAATTCTCTGTTGATGCATGACAGCTGATGGTTTACGTCATTTCATTATTCTATTATGTTAATCTATTATTATAGATATTAACCTATTTCAATTGTATAATATCAGTGTTTTTTTTTCCCCAAATCAAAATTTTACTTACACATAATTTGTTTATTTTTTAAATTTTGATATGTTTTTTTTTTTTGAAAACTTTTCTTTGCACATATGGTAGTTGAGAGTTTCAAGCAGTGTTTAATAAAATTGTTTCAATTCACTTAAATTTAGACTTTTTTCCGACTGTGGTATCGATTTAGTATCGAATCGATACCGAGGTATTAGGTTCTGGTATCGTATCGAAGCCAAAATTGTGGTATCAAGCCATCCCTACTATGTAGAGACCCTGTCAATCAGAATGGAGCTCAGTTCATGGAGCATTCTTTTAAGAAGGTGATGATTTGATCCGGCCCGGGACCTGAATGGGGAACCACTGCCATAAGCCCTCACATACAATGCACAACAAATTTACCGTAGGGCATTAATAATCATATTGGAAGGACTAAGGCTTTAGATACAACTAAAACCAGGGAGATTACTTATTTTTATTTTTATTAATTTTTTGCTTGATACTGCAAGTTGATATTTCTTATCATATTATATTTCTTATCGTATTATTTGAACGTATTGTAATTATAAACACGTAGTGCAAATATTTTACAGTTTACTGCACTTCAGTTATGTACCCATTTGAATTGAAAATCTCACACATTCACAGAAAAATAACTTAATTCTGCATTGCGAAATAAGGTTAATTGAACAGGAATTGTCATTGTCAATAAAAGGACAAAACTGACTCTGAGAGGTTCCTCGAGCCAATTTATGGTGCATCTTCATTAAATCTGATATATTTGTATTTGAAAAACCGTAGGTGTGTGTGAGGTCTGGGTCAATAGATTTGTGTGGATATCACAGGCACTGGGCGTCGACAGCGGAGAGCGTAAAATGATACTTCCTCCCACTAAAGAGCTCAGTGACATCATCATGGGCAGCTGGGCCAGAGCCAGTTTTCCAGCTTTTCACAAATCAAAACATCTGCCTCGACCATTAGTCAAGTGCACACGTCCTCTGTACACTCCAGAACAACATTCATTCTGTAGGATTGCTGTGGTAAACTTGCAAACACGTTCTTGGGAGACAACTTCTGACATAAAATATGTTCAATTGAGTAAACATTTGTCATTTTGTTTTGTAAACCACAAAGGAAGCCAAACAAGATGAGCTGGCCAATTTCTTTTTCTAATTAGTTTGTTTTGTAATGTCATAAGTCATCTGTGCTGGTGGTTTAGTTGTCTCAATACTTTTTGTTTTAGTTTAAAAAAATAAAAGCTTAAAGGAGTAGTTCACTCTTAAAAAAACTTTTGCTGATAATTTACTCACCCCCATGTCATCCAAGATGTCCATGTCATTCTTTCTTCAGTTGAAAAGTAATGAAGGTTTTTGATGAATTCATTCCAGGATTTTTCTCCATATAATGGACTTCAGTGGGAACCAAATGGTTCAAGGTCCAAAAGACAGTTTCAATGCAAACTGCAAATTGTTCAAAGGGCTTTAAATGACACCAGACGATGAATAAGGGTCTTATCAAGCGAAACGATCGCTCGTTTAAAACCAAAAAAACAAAACAAATGTTACGTTTTATAAGCTCAAATGTTCGCCTTGCTCTGATGCGCGTTCGTGACTCTCCTGTTCGAACTCGTTTATCAAAATGAACTAATATTTTTCCGTGTCATTTAGTTCATTCAACGAACGAAATGAACGAGTTGACTCAGGAAAAGATTCGTTCATTTTGATGAACGAGTTCCAATTGGAGAGTCACGAACGCACATCAGAGCAAGGCGAAAATTTGAACTTATAAAACTTAAACTTTTTTTTTTGTTTTATTTTTTAAATGAGCGATCGTTTCGCTTGATAAGACCCTTATTCATCGTCTGGAATCATTTAAAGCCCTTTGAACAGTTTGCAGTTTGCACTGAAACCCATTGGTTCCCATTGATGTTCATTATATAGAGAAAAATTCTGGAACGTTTTCATCAAAAACCTTAATTCTTTTCAACTAAAGAAAGAAATCTTCAGTCTTATTTAATTTAATCAGCGGAATTTACTGCTATGCTTTTTGCCACTTAGTTGGTCAGGAAAAAAGTGGATGTTACTTACTTGTTCAGATTTTATGGTGAAAATTCTTATGTTGGTCAAACTTCCAAAAAGTGAATCTGTGATTCTGAATGACAGTATCCACACTGGCGCGGTGACTGACAGCGGCACATTTATTCATCTGCGCTGTGCCGCATGACCCACAAAGTTGATAATTCCAAGAATAACTGCAATTGCAGATTTCTAACAGAGATGGCGACAAAGAGGAAAAACTACGGACTGCAGCTTTAGCTATATATATATTTTTTATTTTAATATATTTCTATTTTACCCTAAAGGAAAAAGAAAAGTTACAGATGTAGTACGGAGACATTTAGTTTTGAATCAACACTTGAATGCTTATTGTAATTCCGAATGGTCTTAAATTTACTTTGTCAACTCATCTAACTCTCTTACTCACTTCCTCTTTCTCGGCATTAATTGGATTTAAAATAAGCGTGAGAAAGCCGTTTGAGGTTTTAGAGGCTTTTAGTTTCATCTTATCCCTTTCAGAACTGCTGAGGACTAAATGATTGCCTTGCCAAACAAACCAAATAGAATTGAATCTTCTGTAATGTAATGCCTAGGGGATGTATTAGTGTCTGTTTGTGGTGCGGTGTGGTGACAGTTTTACCAGTGATTAGTACAGGCAGTGACGCGCAGTGAGGAAATTATTTTCTAAAAAAGTTGTTGCCATAGATTGCTATGGAAAACATGATACTTATTAGATTACGGGAAAAGTATTAGCCTTTTTGGGAATCGGGGTCTTTACGTGTGTGTGTGTGTGTGTGCATGCTAATATGTGTTTATTTGCTTTCTATATGAATGAGGACAAAGAAATGTTTTAATTTTTTTTCTCTTTTATTTTTTTTCTAGTGCATCAAGACCTACAACTCTGATTGGCATATGGTGAACTACAAATACGAGGATTATTCTGGAGACTTCCGCCAACTTCCAAAGTAAGGATCATAAGACTGATCGAAAAAGAGAGCTGGAAAGTAACCGATATCGCTATTTGAAGTACAGGTGGTCTTTATTGAAACAACATATATATACAGTATATACTGTATATATATATATATATAACGGCACTGTTCCAAAAACCTTGTTAGCTGTCTATGTAGGCAGGATCTTGCGGTATTATATTCATGCTCATGACTTGTAGGCTGTTCAAAAAAGTAGGCATAAAAAAATAATAATTATTCAGTGCCACAAGAGGTATTAGTCACATTATTAGTCACAACAATAGTTGACAGACAAATAAGTGATATACATTTCAGTACTTTTAAATCATTACATTTCTAGCACTTTTTTTTTTTGCTTTTAGTTTTTTCCAAAAGGTTTATGTAAAGTAATTACATAAGGTTAAAGTAATTTGGATTGTAAAGACACCAGTTCTTCATATGTATATGTTATTGTCCTTATGAAATAATAATTGAATAATTAAAGAAGTTTTCTACATTCCAAAATATCATTCTGAAAAAAAAGCACATCAACTTTCTATTAAACACCCAAGTTATTTGTTCATATAGATTTATAAATCCTTTTAAAACAATCTCAAGTAAGAACACTACAGTGTTTTTCCAGTCCAAATATTAAGCTTTCACGGGTATAAATCTTTCTAAAACTTGCATAATGCATTGCGACAAGTTTAGGAAAAAATAAAAAATGATATGTATACATATATATATATATATATATATATATATATATATATATATATATACAGTATATATATATATACTGTATAATAAAATAAAATCATTTATTTATGATAATTGTTGATTATGAATCCAATTACAATTCATGCAATATTGAAACGTTTATATAAAACTTAATTATTAATCTAAATAAATATGGATAGTTTTAGCCAATATTTTTGTGTATTGTAACATAACCATAGCAATATGCTAAAAGCAAACTTTTGAAGCAAATTGTGAGTTGAGTCTCCCATATGATTTGTGTGAGCCGCTCTATTGCTGTGTATTAAGCTCGTTCCTACTCTATAAAACATACCCTTTTCAAATACTTTCAATATCTGATAAACATTTAATGCCACAAACCTTGCTAACTTTGTTTATTTTACAGATGTGTTTTTTATGAAGTTCCAATTATTATTACATTTTACTTACAACTGCTACAGAATGTATGTGTTATTTATTTACCATTTTTAAAATAAATAGTGTTATGCTTCTGCCATTATATCAGCCATTAGCCATCCTCTAGTTTAGCATATCGGCATTGGCCTATAGAAAACCTACAGGTCAACCACTATTTAGAGGACAACTGCCAATGCTTAAAAAGTCGACACCAAGGCGGCTCACTCGTTTTTGAAAGAGAGCCAATGAGTCATTGTTTGGGTTTGCACAGTGCGTTTGTGTGTGTCAAAGAGGGAGAGATGCTGTTTTACACACTATCAGTGTCCTCATCCTGTCCTGCCCAGTGTTGACAGCGTGGTCTCGTCCTGAGCTAAATTTGGAAAATGCCGTGGCGTTCTTCACAACAAACAACAAACCATCAGCAGCTCTTTTCCTGTTTCCTCCTCACTTTTCCTTTCTCTTCCTCTTTCCTTTTGTCATTCAGCACAAACATACTGTACCTGTTTCAGGACAAGGCAGCAACCAAACGCCACTGTCTGTAATCCACTGATGTCACGTCCTGTCTCAACTTACAGATAGATGTTATAAGGGTTAATACCTGGCAAATCATATTGTGGAGATCAGGAGCCATCCAGTGTCTGGCATTTGGTAAAAGGTCGCAGAGGAAGCAGGAGGGATGATGATGATGGAAGAGACGGAGATAATGTGTTACATGTTTGTGAAGCTTCAACATCATCATCATCATTACGACCCCATGCCTTCATGATAATTCTGCTAATGCAGTTTTCACATGTGCACTCTGCATCAGCTGTGTGAAGGATAAGAGCAACTGTGTCCTTGAGTTATAAGTGCTGAACCTGTTTGTCAAATGTACAGTATGTGGTATAGTCATGAATGTGCCCTCAAATCGTTTAGCTTGTTGGGGAGATTTTTTTTCACCTAGCAACCACATTGCGACACGCTCAAAAACATGGTCACATTTTATATTAAGGGTCCAACTACTATATACTAACCTCAAAAAATAAGTACTATGTGCTTATTGTGTTCATATGGAATTGCAAAATACTTTTGCTATTGAGGTGGGAATGGTATATGGGAATGGTAAGGTTATGGACCGGTTTGGTGGTGGTGACGGGGTAAGGGACGGGTCAACAGTGTAATTACTAATTATACATGTAATACATTAAATTAATTACAGCTGCAATTACATGCAGGTATTTTAAAAAATATATATTTTCAATGTTAAAACATGTGTACATAATAAGTGCATTGTATCAAATGATTATTTTCAATGTTAATACATGGTTAAACTTTAAAGACACTTAATACAAGTAATTTAGCAAACGTTAGCAACACTCTGGCAACCACCCTCAATATTCTATCATTGTGGTGGTGGCTTTTGCACAGGCAGAAAATATGAATTTATAATTAAATTTTTTTTTTTTTTTTTCAGTAAAGTTCCTCGGCCAGAGAAGCTAGCGAGTCACGTGTTTGAGGTGGACGAGGACGCAGATAAAGAGGAGGTAAGGAAAAATTTCCCATGATTCTGCATTGTGATTTTTTTACTGTGTCTATAAGTGAGTGTTTCATCAAATCTGGGCACTTTTTTTCAGTGCACCAGGGGTATCAGTTCATTGGTCCAAAAGAGCCCTTAACGGCACAATATGTAAGATTTGTGGATTAAAATTGTCAAAGGCCACTAGAGCAATGTTATATATTTTGTTGACTTGTGTACATTATCCCAAATGTTTCTAAGAATGTTTAAATCCAGAGAAAATAGGCAGTTTTAACCAGGACACAGACAGACTGTGTTCGTGTGTCGCCTATCAATGACATCATACCCGCGTTAACCTCGATTTCCGGTTTTATACTGTAGAAACCATGGATTCACTAAAGACACCTTAATATATTGTGTGTTTTATTAGACAGGTGAGCAACAGTTTGAATACATTCATTGACAGAAAACTAATCATTGTTATACAGCTCTTGTTTAAATCTCGTTTTCTTGATTTACTGTGAGTACCATATTTACCATGCCTAATATCGTTATAGCTCACTGCAGTGTGTCACAGTAACAGCAGTAGCAAACGCATAGAGTAGCATTATAACATCATTTTCAACACACTCAAATGTATGTATCTAAATTGTTGCCCAACATATACTGTATGACCAGAAGAAACAGAAGAGGTCGCGAAATCACGGCATCATCAGGCTACACCTTTGTTTTGAATAAGCGACCTCTAGCAGCAAATTAATAAGAAACCCCCAAATATGCCATTATAGATATGTGGTTTAGTTTAGGGATATGTTTAAACTCAATCTGTCTAGAATTTTGTGTTATAAACTTATGAAAGAGAGCAATAAACTCATTGTTGCTATTGTTTCTTAAATCTAGCATTTTCTTTTTTATAGTGATAGTTTAAGGAAATGGTATTCACCGTACTAGAGCCAGACCGATATATCGGGTGGCCGATATTATCTGCCGATATTAGACATTTTTTTGTAATGGCCGATAAATGAATATTTCAAAAATAAAATAAAAACGGACGAAACGCATCAATCATCTCTCCTTGGCCTGTTAAATTGAAAATGTATGTTTTACAATTTGCAGTATGACGTTATTGCTAAATTATGGCTCATCATAGACTAGCTAAGCTGACATTGTAATTATAAGGCAATGTAGGGACTAATTATGATTTTATTTATCAGAACTTTAATATATTTTGATGTTCCTCTGTTCTTGTAACGTTGAGGAGGCAAGGAGGAATCCAAATGCAGTAAGCAGTTTTTAATAATAATAATAAACAAAACAAAAAGGGAAATCCACGGAGAACAAAGAACTTGGAAACAGGAACTCAGAACAAAACTCAGACAAGACAAACAAGCTAAACGAGGGAACAAGGGGGCGTGGTAAATCAGAAACACCTGGGGAAACTTATTAAACAAGAAAGACTACAAAGGACTACAAAACATGGCACAGAAACAGGAAATAACTAAAGTCCACACAAGACAAGGAAAACACAAGACAGGAATCGTGACAGTTCTGTTGTGACAAAAGAAACAAGTTTCTTTTTAAAACGCTTGATCATATTATTTTAGTTAAAACTCATAAATAACTACAAATAAGTATGTTAGGGAAATCTGTTAATGTTTTGTTGCGCGTTTCTGAGAAAATATATCGGCCGATATATCGGAATATCGGATTTTAAAACCAAAAAATATTTGTATCAGTATCGGCCTTCAAAATCCTTTATCGGTCGGGCTCTACACCGTACTGTACTTCCTTGCGCCATACTTCATCACAACAGTGATTTCCCTCGCTCTCCTCCTCTCTGTTCTCACTGTCTTATAAGCAGAATAAATAAATAATAAGGAACTTACAGCTTATTAGTAATGCGTTTGTGCAGAGCCTCTGGGACTACATTAGCCTTCGAGAAAGAACAGACGCATGACTCGGCTGTCTATGGGCCATTTGATCCCCTGATTGGGTTTCACCTACATTTCCCAGAATTCCAGCTCCATGTCTGCCATTCTGTCTAAACGCTCGCTCAGGGATGGAGTTTGTTTGTTCAGTTTGAAGCCTGCTCCCTGTAGGGATGAGAGAGCACATGAATAATTGAGGGGGTCGAAACAAGGAGAGGGCATCCAGAGGCTCTAATGTGGGAAAATGTGTTAGATATCGACATGTTTTGAAGAAACAGATGAAGTCAGACTGAGTGGGTGTATGATTGCGCTTCTGTGTGTTCTTATGTGTGCTCTTGATCTGTGGTTCCTGAAGGATGCCGCATCATTGGGTTCCCAAAGAGGGGGCGTGTCCAAGCACGGCTGGCTGTATAAAGCAAACATGAACAGTGCCATCAGTGTTACCATGAGGGTGAGTTAGCCATATACTCAAGTCCTTTTCTGATTTGATGATGAGTGATGACAAAAAAATATCTGAAACATGGTGTTCTTAAACATAATGATGTTCATAATGAAATACTAGCATACTGAATACTGCCTAGAAGAACCTGAGGGGTTACACAGTTTATACTGCATATATTTTAAAAGGCAAAACAACGCATTATGCAAATATAACCTTTTCAAAAAGTAGTAGGCTGTATTGCTGTCACCACACTGTAAAAATTATTTTTCGAAGTTGTAAATAAAACAAAGTCTATTGGAGTATGCTTTACAAGAAAATACTTTTTCACTCTTTCAGAATTTCACGTTTAATTCAATGTGTAACTTGTTTCTTTGTAATTAATTATGGAATTTGCTTGAAATTTCTGAGTGAAAATTAATGTTACACCAATGCATGCTTAATTCAGCAAGTGGCATTCAGTTATTATCTAAAAATATATATATATTTTTAATTTTCTAAAAGTCGAAATTATGGTTGATATTAATTCCATATCATTGTTGTCACACTTCAAGTGCAATGTATTGTGGGATTTATTATTCCAAGTATTGTGCTCTGGTTGCCTATGGCACATTTTGAAAATTATTCATGCATACAGGAGATTTTCATATTGTGCATGATATGCATACTGCAAAAAAGTAGTATGGTAGTGAGTCATTCCAAACATAGCTATAAAATAAAGTGATGATGTCATTGATTTGATACAGGGTGCAGTTTCTTTTTTTGTTAACTGTATTTTGACAGGTCAAGAAATACAAATATGTACTATACAAATCTGGAAACCACTCCACACCATCTATCCCCTGGTAGACTTCAAGAATATACAAATAGAATACAAACAGAATGTAGACACAAAATAAATGAATGCAAAAATATAGATGTTAAAGTTGACACCATATCAAAAGCTGCATGCCATAAATTCACAGTCTTGACATTGGATCCATGCATACGAGTTTCTGCATAGCTTTGTGTTCAGCTGGTTGTTTTCAATCATGGACAGAGCAAAGCAAACTCTGACCCTGTCCTCCTCTTAGCAGATCTGTGCTCACTGTGCATAGACAGGAAGTGGGGCTGCACCAACTTCCAGTTCTCACTAATTCATTTTCCCATGGTCCCTTACCCCTAGATGTTATTTTTAGAACAGTCATTAGTTTTACTATACATCTAAACATAGCGTGTTTAAATCTGCTGTTTTCATTTAATGCTTTTTGTGTTTTTTCTTTCCCTCCCAAATGTCTTTCCCTTTAGTCTTTTAAGAGAAGGTATTTCCACTTGACCCAGCTGGGAGATGGATCGTACAACTTGAACTTCTACAAAGATGAGAAAATATCTAAAGAACCCAAGGGAACCATCTTCCTGGACTCATGCATGGGTGTCATCCAGGTAAATATCAGTATACAAATTCAACGACATGATGCTCAGATTGTTGTCCAGGGTTGTGTTTAACGAAAGCATTGTTGTCACAGTATGGGTTTGTGTTTCCCTGGTTTACCACTAGTTTTTCCTCTTCCCCCACGGTGTCAGTCACATTAGAAACTGCATTTCCCACAATCCTTGTCTGTTCTCATCATTGTTCTATATAAGTACCCTGCTTGTTTAGTGTTTGTTACGGAGTCCTTGTCTTTTATCACACCACATCTATGGTCAGTTTCTGTCTATTGTTTGTCACTTGTGTTTGGATTGCTTATATGCATATTGGCCCCTGCCTGGACTGCTTTGTAAGTACGGATTTCCCCATTAAAACTCACTGCATTATTGGATCTTTTGTGTTTCCTGAGTGTGGATCGTGACAGAAGGACTCCATCATGTCAAGTTCCGTATCCCTCCTCTTATTAATGGGGAAAGAGGAGGACCACTCGTATGAACATTTTTCAGTGCTTTGCTGCTGTGCTGCAAACTCAGAAATAAAGTGCCAGAGCATGGTTCATGGTCAAAATGAACACCGATTGACCTTGAAATGTAGTAGTTTCACCATAAATGCATTTAATTCAATAAAATGTAGTAATCTATCCATAAATGCATTTAATTGTTTCATCTTTTTACCTTAAGACATTATTTCTTAATATATATTGAAGTAATGCATGAAATTGTATGCATTCGTTGTAGGGATGCGCGGTATACCGGTTTTGCAAAAATACCGTTATATAATAAATTTCAAACGGTACAATATCATCATTTTGTTAAATTCGGTATTTGATGAGCTGCTGTTCCGAAGTTCTCCACTAGGCGGCAGTGCGCTACCGAAACTGACGCGAGTCACGCGAAACCGGCAAACGAAGGAACACGGTGGAAATGAAGCTCATTCGGATTTCTACACGCCCGAAATTAATAAATAGAGAGAGAGCAGTATGAGTGAGATAAGGCATTACTTTGCCTACTAAATTAATGAGAATAGTGTAGAAACAGACCTCAATGCACCACTCTGCAAACTTTGCTTTCAATAATGTGTTGCCATGGAATGCAAGAGCTCGTCAGTTGCTCATCCTGACTTGTTCAAGACTCAAGAGATCAACTGGTGAGTTCATCATTCAACTGATTTAATTTAGACTTTTATTGAACACTGAACAGCGCACATACATAAGAGCTTATCAATTAAATATGATACGGTAAACACGAAAGCTCAAATCTTCTTGCATGACACGCTAGAACCAATTCAGTTAAGTTACCGTCTTATGAACTCATCATTTTTGCAGTTTCAAACAAATATATTCATTTAATTTGAATTAATAAAGCATAAAAGTGATAGTAAAATGAATGGCATTACTGTCGCTGTGGCGACCCATAGAGAGAGAGAGATGGTAGTAATATAAATATTAATAATATAAGCCCACAATTAATTTTGTCAACATTCACTAAGGAACCTGGCTTAACAATATAGCATTGATTAATCTAGATCAATCAGTAATAAAATGACCTAAAAATGTAATATCCTAATAAATGTTTAGCATCATAACATTACTTTTTGCAATGCATTATATGCATAATATGAACCCAAACACAAACAGTAACCAAACCAAGATGAATAAATGCAATAAATGTTGATAATTCTCTGTTGATGCATGACAGCTGATGGTTTACGTCATTTCATTATTCTATTATGTTAATCTATTATTATAGATATTAACCTATTTCAATTGTATAATATCAGTGTTTTTTTTCCCCAAATCAAAATTTTACCTACACATAATTTGTTTATTTTTTAAAATTTGATATGTTTTTTTTTTGGATACTTTTCTTTGCACATATGGTAGTTGAGAGTTTCAAGCAGTGTTTAATAAAATTGTTTCAATTCACTTAAATTTAGACTTTTTTCCGACTGTGGTATCGATTTAGTATCGATACCGAGGTATTAGGTTCTGGTATCGTATCGAAGCCAAAATTGTGGTATCAAGCCATCCCTAATTCGTTGTTTAAATTGTGTTTAAACGTGCATGCGCCCATTAAATTTTGTAAAAAGTGCACAAAGAGAATCGCAATGCTGGCAAAACTTTTATTTTAATAAAAGATGCTGCATAGGGTGAACATATTTTGATTGCCAAAAACCAGGACACATGGCCCAGCAAACAGATACTCAAATGATACTCGAAGTTGGCCTTATTAATTTCAATACATTTAAAATAGGCTATGCCCCCTCTGTGGATAGAAAATTGTTATATTAAGACACAAATTCAGATAGGCTTCTCAGAGGATCTCGAAGCATCTCGAGCATCTCTGAGATCTCGAAAAGATTAATTAGCAGAAGTTATTATACCTCCACTTCAAATGATAGAGGTCAACCATGTTACTACAGTTTCAGAAACTGACTTGGTTAGTTGGTAGAACGACGCATCGTACTATGGTAGTTAATTATTTATATTTTATATACTTAGTGACTTGAAATTACGTATTTATGATTAACATGTTTCCAACTTCTGAAAATTATTTTTTATATTTTCTGGGGGAATAAAGTAAAAAATGTTACATTGTTAATGATACAGCTGTCTTTTGGTAATTAAAAAAGGCACTTTCTGATCTTTTATTTTTATAAAACAAATATTTTTATAAAATGTTTTTACAAATATTTTAACTAAAATAAAGTCTAAACCTGCTGAAAGTTGTGTACACAGTTGAAAAGTTTACACATCTATTCAGTGTGTCAAGAAAATGTTATTTATGTTTATTGGTCTGTTTACTTCTATTGTAACGTATTCTTCTGTAATTTTTCGCTTTTTTTTTTTAAATGAGGGAGCGAATCAAGTTAGAATTCTAACTTTGCTCCACAAATGTTATTGATAGAGCTTAACTTGTATTGAACCTGGAACATTCCTTTAATGTTCATAAGGGCGCCTGAAGAATAAATGCTTTGTTTTGTGTATTTACTGCAGTACAACATAGTTTATAAAAAGAGTTCAGATCTTTAATAACATCCTCATGAGTCTTTTTCTTTGTCGCAACCAAGAGGGGATATCAGTGTTTGGATGGTTAGTTTCTCAGATGGGGCTACTCGGGGGTTGCAGAGAAAGAGGAAGAGAAAGTCCACCTTAATTCATGCATTATTTCTCCCAGGGTCAAATATTTTTGCGCTCAGTGTTTGTGTGTGTGAGTGCAAATGTGATATCATTCTTCGATTCACCAGCCCTCCTGAAAAGTATTACTTTGGTATGCATGCACAACCTGTTTTGTCTGTTTTCGACATCTGTTTTTTGACATTCTGTCCGTTTTCCACATTTCGGACAAAAGAGAAATAGTAGAAGTTATTTCTAGCTCCAAAACCAAAACATTTCGACAGGTGCACATGTAAAGCGGCCAGATATTCATCAGCAGGCGTCTGGGAATAAATAGCTTTCAGCTCCTGCAGGATAGACACAGTATATTTTCCATAGTCATTTCTAGTGTAAATTCATCATAAATGCATTAAGTGTAAAATCATCCCAAAGTCTCTGGTGCTCTCGCATTCCCATAGGAAAGAAAAGTCACAAATGAGATCTATGTCTTATTTTCTCTTTTAGACAGTGTGTAGAGTCTCCTGCTTTACAGATTTTTCTCCCACAAAAAAAAATACCCCACTTTTCTGCACAAATGAGTTTGAGAAGACTTTTGCCAAGATCTGAGCTATGCTATTCACTGCCAGTGACGTGATTTAGAAATGTCTCTCTTTCTCTGTGTGCAGAACAGTAAAGTGCGGCGTTTCGCGTTTGAGCTGAAGATGCAGGATAAAAGCACGTATCTTCTGGCTGCAGACAGCGAAGGAGAGATGGATGACTGGATCAGCACTCTCAACAAGATCCTCCACAGCAGTTTTGAGCTCGCCATGCAGGAGAGGAGGAACGGGGAACTGCACGATGGTATGTGATTGGGCCAGTAAGAGTGTGTGCAATTCACAGATGTGTGTGTTTGATGTCATGTATGACAGGTGGAGTGTGTTGATACATTACTATACGATAATACAAGATTGTTGACACAGTTTGAGCGCACAGACGTGTATTTGAAGAGCCAGCTGAGTGGTCGTGTTTCCTTTATGTGTATGTTTTCTTTGAAGAGACCACCCACTCTTTAAACGTGTTTTAATGGATAGATGCATATATCCAACACTCCTGAACTGACGCACACATAGCCACACACAAACAGTAACACTTAACACCTCTTAAACCCTTCGGATTTCACACTGGAGAGGAGGTTGGGAGTCTTTATTTACATTTGATGAGTTTCAAAGGAGACTGCACATTCCTTTCCTCTCGCCTAGTATAAAACAACAAACACCTGCTGACCAATCAGAATGCGGAACCAGATTAACCAATTACTAGTGGAGCAGCATGACTGTTGCTATTAGTCATAATTAGGGCTTGGTATTTGAAGATAAAAAAAACAAGTTAAGTTTAAGTTCATTTTTAGTGCCTAACTTGACCCGCAATGTGTGACAGACACGAATGATACCTCAAATCATGCAGATTGCTGAAGAGAAAATGAGAAAAAATCCCTTGAAAGAGGAACCTGTGTCATATTTAGGGCGCTGAATATCTTGGGACAGAAAGGAACTAACCAGAACATCCACAATTTTAACATGTTTGAAGCCACTCAGAACACCTTAGAAACCATATAGCAATACCCTAACAACCCCCCACAATACTCTACACTCTCAGAAAAAAAGGTACAAAAGCTGTCACTGGGGTTGTACCTTTTCAAAAGGTAAACTTTTGTCCATTTTAGGTGCTAATATGTACATTTTAGGTGCTAATATGTACATTTTAAGTGTTAATATGTACATTTAGGTGCTAATATGTACAATTTAGGTGCTAATATGTTCATTTCATGAGCTAATATGTCCATTGTAGGTGCTAATATGTCCATTTCATGAGCTAATATGTCCATTTTAGGTGGTAATATGTCAATTTTAGGTGTTCATATGTACATTTAGATGTTAATATGTACATTTTCAGTGCTAATATGTCCATTTCATGAGCTAAACTGTACACTTCAGGTGCTAATATGTACATTTAGGTGCTAATATGTACCACTAAGGGACCAATATGTAGCCTTTGGATACAAAAGTGTACCTTTTGAAAAGATACAGCCCCAGTGACCGCTTTTGTACCTTTTTTTTCTGAGAATGTAACAACACACTGGCAATCAAACAAAACACTCTAACAACCACGTATACAGATACACAACATTTTCAAAACAGAATACTTTAGAAAGTATAGCATAGTAATGCCCTAGAAACCACCCACAATACCATAGCAACACCCTAGCAATCATCAAAAACTCTCTAGAACCACATACAGATATGAATGATTAAAACCACTCAGCACACCTTAGAAAGTGTATAGCTGCGCTATCAACCACCCACAACACTCACTGACATCATAAAAATGTACGGTAGTTTGACAGCTTTAATGTTTGAGCACCCACATTTTAGTGTTTGCTTTTAATGATTTGACACTATTATGTGCTGTTTGTTGAGATATAGTTATAGTTGTTGAATTATAGACATTGAGACTCACGTCTGTGTGCTGTACCACTGAGTTTGCTGGTTTTGAGAGTTTCAGTACAGCATGTGTGTTTTCTCTCACACAGATGATGAGCTGGGCAAGACAGACATATCACCAGGGAATTTTCAGGACAGTTTCCAGGTATTGTGAACATGTAGACATAGTATGTCCTCATTAGCTGATTATACAAACAATCCTCTAAAGTTTCACAGGGTGTATGTGTGAGTGAAGGTAAATGCTGCTTTTCGGCTACTGTGTCTTGACTGTAGTATGATCTCAACGCTGGCGTCCTCACTGTCTGCCCTCTCTCTACACATCCACAGTTTTTCCACCCACCCTTAGTCTTCTCGGCTAATGTTTTCCAACCATTCCACAATGAACCACCCACACTTTGGAGACACACACACACACACACACACACGAGCGCACACACACACACACACACACGCGCACACACACACACACACACACACACACACACACACACACACACACACACACACACACACACACACACACACACACACACACACACACACACACAGTCTTTCTCATCTCTCTCATCACATCTCTCTCTCTTGCTCTTTATTCTCCTGTCCTCCTTTTCTCTCCTCCCTGGAATCAATCGTCTAGGCGCCACTTCTCTCTAAAATAATTTTCTCAAATCCCGTGATCACTTCTATGATGTTCAGTAGTTTTGTAGTATTTTTTATGCCTTTTTCTCCAGTAAAAATATCCAAACATTCATACAAAAAAAAAAAACATTTCTAAATTTTGTAAAAAAGAGAAAACTAAAAATGTAAAGAATATTATCTAAAAAAAAAAAAATACAAATGCACAGAGAGTAGTGTTTATTTAATGATAATAATGGCAAACAAATAATTAATTATTCATTTAAATAGCTATTTTTATTTTTTTAATTTGCCTATATGGCAAGAAATCAATTCATAGTTTATTATAATATTTGTTTATCATTTAAATTTATATTGTTCGAAAACAAGTCAGATTATCATATATAATTTTGCATTCATCTTGTTTTAAAGTTACCATTAAATCAAAATTGATACTTTATATTTAAAGAATGATTTAGATTGCAGAAAATGATTTATCCTTGCTTATCATTATTATTATTATTATTATATATTTTTTTAGTTCCCCTCACACCAGTATCTCTTCTCTTCTCTGATGATGTGTTTACAGACTTTGTTTATGGGACAACCTGTCACTCACAACCATTCAATCAATTCTCAATGGACAAAATCAAGTTCTGCCCTACAATTTTTCTTGCACTGTAAAAAATATTGATGGTTTAACTTAAAGTAAGTAATCTGGTTGCCTTAAAATTTTAAGTTCATTGAACTGGAAAAAGTGAGTTAATACAATGAAGGAGGTTAATTTAACCATCAGAAACTCAAAATAATAAGTTATCTCAACTAAATAAATTATTATAAAGTTGATTTGACAAAAGAAAATATGTTGTGATCACAAATCTTGAAAATATTTCGAGAAGATGTTTCACTCGGGTATACGTCACAATAGGAATAAAATTACTAATGCAATATCCTTTTCATGCTGAGTTTAAGGATGTTTAGATACTGGAAACCAAGATTTACCAGATTTACTGGAAAACTGAGACAAAATAACAATTAAGTATTTTTTGTCAATCATAATGCTGGAACAGGAAACCCAATCAGATGCAGTAATTAGTGAATGCCATCTTGTTTTTGCTTTTTAGAGTGCGAGAGACATTGAGACCAAGATGAGGAGTGAGACTCGTCTGAAACTCTTCACTCTGGACCCTGACACACAGGTGAGCCACAGCTCCAATAATAAACAGTCCATTAAATCACAGGGTGAGCTACTGGTTTTGAGCTCTGTGTGTATGTTTTGGCTTGTAGAGACTCGATTTGTCTGGCATCGAACCTGATGTGAAGCAGTTTGAGGAGAAGTTTGGAAAGAGAGTATTGGTCAGCTGCAATGATCTGTCTTTCAACCTTCAGAGCTGTGTGGCAGAGAATGAGGAGGGACCTACTACTAACGTACGATTCACACACACAATCACAGTGGTTCTGTGGTTATAAAGCTATTTTCTTTGGCTTAGTGTCACTGTCTCTGATGAGGGATGTGTTGTGGTATCCAGCCAAACTCCATGGGAAAGGGAGAATTTGTGTGTATATTTGATTGTCATCCCTGTACATGATTACATAAAGGTAAATGTGTAATTATTTGAATGTTAAACCCCTTTCTCCTATTTCAGTTTAATTTGCACACACTCATAGAAGACTTGAGTGCTCAATAGACTATCAGTATAAACACTGTGCCTCTGTGGCGCTTTCAAAAATTACTCTGACATGTTGGAGCGCTCTAACAGACAATCAACCTTAGCTCAACACACACTTCTGGCACAGATTACCCTTGAGAAGACATTACCCTAAAGAAAATATATTTGCTTATGCATGAATGATCAATATATTACATTATCTATTGTATATTTTAAAATATACAGAAGAATATATTATGTTAATATATTAAAATAATACATAAGGAATTGCTGCTTTTCATATATTAAAAAATATGTAAAATATTTATTCAGTAATACACTTTATAATATATATGTACATGTTATAAAATATAGTAATTGTCTGTAATCTAAATAAACTTGAACATTTACTATATTTACATTTATATGGGAATATGCTGTACTATACGTGCAATATAAATGTAGACAATTATAAGGAAAATTGATATTGTGATGTATATCCATATATTTAGGGCCCAAGCCCTGAAAGGGCGAAGGCCCTATTGTTTTCCTTGCGATTATTTTTCTTCTCTATTATTAGGGCCCAAGCCCTGAAAGGGCGAAGGCCCTATTGTTTTCCTTAGGATTATTATTATTATTATTATTATTATTATTTATACGACTATTCGGGCACTTTTGGGGCCCTTAACATGCTCAAAAACTCTTGAAACTTTGCACACGGTTCAGAACCCGCGGCCATCAGGGCCGGGCTGAAGATGGTACCCGGGCGTGGCAGGGGGGCTAGACAGCGCCCCCTGGAACGGGGTCCGAACACTTGGTCCATAAATCAAACACGCTTGCATGTAATAATATGAAACTCGGTACACATGTTGATCTCATCGTTTCATCTATACCTCGTGCTTTTACTTTTTACCCCAGCCCAACAGGAAGTCGGCTATTTAGGGTTGTTCGTAAAACACTCGCAATGGAATTTTTAATACTCCTCCTAGAGCTTTGATCCAAATTCGACGAAACTCGGTCAGCGTGAAGTCCAGACATTGAGGATAAAAGTTTGCGAGGGGATTTTTGATATCTCGAACGATTTGGCCGCGGCGAGGAAACAAAGTTATGGCGAGAAACGTGAAACAGGAAGTGTATCATAACTTCAGCACACATCAACCGATCTTGATGAAACTTCAGCAGTGTGTTCGCTGTAAGAGGACGATCACATGGATGTGACTATTGTGAGTCAAAGTTATAGCGCCACCAACTGGCAGCAGGAAGTGTGTCATTTTCAAAATGCTTTGAAATCACCCTCTAATTTTAACTCGATTTGCTTCAAACTTCATCTGTATAATGCAAATACATGGCAGATGAAGACCTGTAAATGGATTCTTGATATCTTTGAAACTGTTGCCGTGGCAACGCATCAAACTTTACCATTCTTTTAGGATGCTTTTGAGACTCTTAGCATGCTTCAAATTGCATGAAACTCGACAGACACATCACATTTATTAGCCAGTAGACATGTGCAACGTTTCAGAAACGGGTGTGGTGAGGGCTCAGTAGCGCCACCTTTTGACAAAAGTGGGGTTGTTAGTTTTATCTACAGTTACAAAAATCAGTATGTATATTGTACTCCTCGAGCCGGACAACTTTCTAATTGACACTCATTAGCTAGGACCCACAGAAAGTCAGATATGTTTGTTTGAATGTAGAGAAAATCTCAGAATTTTGCCAGTCTCTCAGTGTCTCTCTGTGTGATTGAGAGGAGGGGCGCCTGTCAGGTTAATTTTAACCCTTTATTTGCTGTGTGCAACTTCTCTGGCATTTTCGGGGGCCTTAACATCCTCTAAAACTCTTGAAACTTTGCACACGGGTCAGAACCCATGGCCATCAGGGCCGGGCTGAAGCTGGTAACCGGGCGTGGCAGGGCGGCTCGACAGCGCCCCCTGGACTGGGATTCAAAAATTTGTCCATAAATCAAACACACTTGCATGAATTAATATGAAACTCGGTACAATTAAAGATCACATCAGGCCAAACAACTTTCGTGCTCTAAGTTTTATGACAGTTCAAATGGAAGTTATTTATGAATTATGAATTATGGGTTGTTTGAATAATTGTCCTAGGAGAAATACATCAAATCACAATGCATGTGTTTACCAATCACAACCAAACTCGGTGTGCATGAAGTCAAGACATTGAGGATGCTCAATTCCGGACGGATTTTTGATATCTCGAACGGTCTGGCCGTGGCGAGGAAATGAATTTTATGACTAAAAAAGGGCACATAAAGTGTGTTATAACTTTGCTCAATTTACCTACAGTTACAAAACTTACCACGTATATTGTTCTCGTCAAGCCGATCAACTTTCCAATTTAAATTCATTCGCTCTGAGCAACAGAAAGTCAGATATTGTAGTTTGAATGGATTTATTTCCCCTGCGATTCTCTCTCTCTCTCTCTCTCTCTCTCTCTCTCTCTCTCTCTCTGTGTGGGTGTGTGTGGGTGTGTGTGTCTGTGTGGGGAGGGGAGGGCTGTTGTCTGTGTTTATGTGTGTGTGTGTGTGTGTGTGTGTGTGTGTGTGTGTGTGTGTGTGTGTGTGTGGCTGGCTGCGATTTTTCCTACAAGTCCTTGTCTCTAAGTCCTTGTCTTTTTGCATAACAATTTTGCATAACAATATTTTTAAATGACAAAATAGGCATATAACCGCCATCTTTTAAATGTATAGTTTGCTTTAAATAAAAGTAAGATTGTATTTGTAATTGAAGTTGAATGAATTTAAAATTCATGTGCTATATTTCAATATATTTGTTTTCCTTAAGATTTTAAAACACTAACTTCATTCTTATCTGAATTACAAATATTTGTTTCTGTATAAAATAATACTCTGACTAAAAACACATTTGATGTTTTTTTTTTGGGGATTTTTATTTACATGTATTTATGTGTGTGTGTGTGTGTGGTGTGTGTGTGTGTATAAAGTGCAGGGTTTTTTTTAGATAAAGTAGAATTTCTATAACTATGTGTTGAACTAATAAATCACTCTTGTGTGTGTTAAACACAATCTACTTAATACAGACAACTTCATTATAAAGATAAATAACAAATCCAAAAAATATATGATTATAATCTATGACAAAAAAAGCCATTACAAACTATATTATTGAAAAATACACATTGCTCTTTGTATTGTTGTAAAATATTCATGAAAAACAAGATAACAAAAATCAAAAAGATAAATTATTTTAGATATAGCCATGTTTTAAATGTATAGCGGAGATGTTAATTGAGGCAGCAACATACAAACTTTCTAGAACAACATGGACCTGAATAGCTGGTTTTTACGGAGGACAGTGAAGAGGAAGAGGGTGCAAATCAAACAGCTCATTCTCAGACTACACAGCAAACAGCTTAAGTTTTTAGTGCTTTGTTTGAGGTTTTTAGTGCTCTGTCCTATCTATTATCAACATATAATAGATAGAACAGAACAAGAAAGGCAATTAATAATCTGTCATTGCGTCACTGCATTATGATATGAAAGGCTCAGTACAGTGTGGCACAAAACGCTTATGCGCATCCCGAGTGGAGAATGATGCGCTTAAAGCCACATGGAGTTACAGCGCACAGCGCATCGAGTCCGCATTGATGCAAGCTCTACAATACACTTCTTTTTGATAGTCAAAGCGGGAGTTACGTTTTTACACGTCGTACAGAATAACCCTAAAGGCACCAAGGTGGCGGTGCCACCGGCTTTATATTAAATATAAATATAGATGTGAGCAGCGATAAAGCGCCAAAGCCGGCGGTACCACCATCCCGGTGCCTTTGGGTAACTAAAGGCATCGGGGTTGCGGTGCCACCGGCTTGGGCCCGCAATCGCTGCTCGCAGCTATATTTATTATAATAATTATTATTTTACTACCTTTTGGGCACTTTTGGGGCCCTTAACGTGCTCGAAAACTCTTGAAACTTTGCACACGGGTCAGAACCCGCGGCCATCAGAGCCGGGCTGAAGCTGGTACCTGGGCGTGGCAGGGGGGCTCGTCAGCGCCCCCTGGAACGGGGTCCGAACACTCGGTCCATAACTCAAACACGCTTGCATGTAATAATATGAAACTCGGTACACATGTTGATCTCATCGTTTCATCTATACCTCGCGCTCTTACTTTTTACCCCAGCCCAACAGGAAGTCGGCTATTGAGGTTTGTTTGTAAAACGCTCGCAATGGTATTTGAAATACTCCTCCTAGAGCTTTGATCCACATTCGACGAAACTCGGTCAGCGTGAAGTCAAGACATTGAGGATGAAAGTTTGCGAGGGGATTTTTGATATCTCGAACGGTTTGTCCGTGGCGAGGAAACGAAATCATGGCGAGAAACGTGAAACAGGAAGTGTGTTATAACTTCAGCATACATTAACTGATCTTGATGAAACTTCAGCAGTGTGCTCGCTGTAAGAGGACGATCACATGGATGTGACTATTGTGAGTAAAAGTTATAGCGCCACCAACTGGCAGCAGGAAGTGTGTCACTTTCAAAATGCTTTGAAATCACCCTTTTATTTTTACCCGATTTGCTTCAAACTTCATCTGTATAATGTAAACATACGGCAGATGTAGACCTGTGAATGGATTCTTGATATCTTTGAAACTGTTGCCGTGGCGACGCATCAAACTTTGCCCTTCTTTTAGGATGCTTTTAGGATGCTTTTGAGACCCTTAGCATGCTTCAAATTGCATGAAACTCGACAGACACATCACATTTATTAGCCAGTAGACATGTGCAAAGTTGCAGAAACGGGCGTGGTGAGGGCTCAGTAGCGCCACCTTTTGACAAAAGTGGGGTGGTTAGTTTTAACTAGAGTTACAAAAATTGGTATGTATATTGTACTCCTCGAGCCGGACAACTTTCTAATTGACACTTATTAGCTAGGACCCACAGAAACTCAGATATTTTTGTTTGAATATGGCCACTCTGAGCCTTTGGCTGGCTGGCTGGCTGTCTGTGTGTGTGTGTGTGTGTGCAGGGGGAGGGGCTTAACCATTTCACTGCTGTGTGTATGACCTGCATAAAGAAAATACATTTCTCAAGCCTGGTATTTTTTAAATAAGTTTTTATTTTTATTTTTTATAAGTAAAGGCATATAACTAGTTTAATTGTAGTGAATTGACAATAGTTTTATATAATTAGTTTATTAATCAGATTAACTTGGTCAATAAACTTGGTCTGAAAATTTGGTCCATAAATCAAACACACTTGCATGTAATAATATGAAACTTGGTACACATATAGATCTCATCGTTTCATATATACTTCACACTCTTACTTTTTACCCCAGCCCAACAGGAAGTTGGCTATTTAGGGTTGTGTTTAAAACACATGCAATGTAATTTAAAATATAGCTGCGAGCAGCGATTGCGGGCCCAAGCCGGTGGCACCGCAACCCCGATGCCTTTAGTTACCCAAAGGCACCGGGATGGTGGTACCGCCGGCTTTGGCCCTTTATCGCTGCTCACAGCTATATTTATATTTAATGTAAAGCCGATGGCACCGCCACCTTGGTGCCTTTAGGGTTATTCTGTACGACGTGTAAAAACGTAACCCCCGCTTTGACTATCAAAAAGAAGTGTATTGTAGAGCTTGCATCAATGCGGACTCGATGCGCTGTGCGCTGTAACTCCATGTGGCTTTAAGCGCATCATTCTCCACTCGGGATGCGCATAAGCGTTTTGTGCCACACTGTACTGAGCCTTTCATATCATAATGCAGTGACGCAATGACAGATTATTAATTGCCTTTCTTGTTCTGTTCCATCTATTATATGTTGATAATAGATAGGACAGAGCACTAAAAACCTCAAACAAAGCACTAAAAACTTAAGCTGTTTGCTGTGTAGTCTGAGAATGAGCTGTTTGATTTGCACCCTCTTCCTCTTCACTGTCCTCCATAAAAACCAGCTATTCAGGTCCATGTTGTTCTAGAAAGTTTGTATGTTGCTGCCTCAATTAACATCTCTGCTATACATTTAAAACATGGCTATATCTAAAATAATTTATCTTTTTGATTTTTGTTATCTTGTTTTTCATGAATATTTTACAACAATACAAAGAGCAATGTGTATTTTCCATTAATATAGTTTGTAATGGCTTTTTTTTGTCATAGATTATAATCATATATTTTTTGGATTTGTTATTTATCTTTATAATGAAGTTGTCTGTATTAAGTAGATTGTGTTTAACACACACAAGAGTGATTTATTAGTTCAACACATAGTTATAGAAATTCTACTTTATCTAAAAAAACCCTGCACTTTATATCACACACACACACACACACACACACACACACACACACACACACACACACACACACACACACACACACACATAAATACATGTAAATAAAAATCAAAAAAAAAAAAAAACATCAAATGTGTTTTTAGTCAGAGTATTATTTTATACAGAAACAAATATTTGTAATTCAGATAAGAATGAAGTTAGTGTTTTAAAATCTTAAGGAAAACAAATATATTGAAATATAGCACATGAATTTTAAATTCATTCAACTTCAATTACAAATACAATCTTACTTTTATTTAAAGCAAACTATACATTTAAAAGATGGGGGTTATATGCCTATTTTGTCATTTAAAAATATTGTTATGCAAAATTGTTATGCAAAAAGACAAGGACTTAGAGACAAGGACTTGTAGGAAAAATCGCAGCCAGCCACACACACACACACATAAACACAGACAACAGCCCTCCCCTCCCCACACAGACACACACACCCACACACACACACACAGAGAGAGAGAGAGAGAGAGAGAGAGAGAGAGAGAGAGAGAGAGAGAGAGAGAGAGAGAGAATCGCAGGGGAAATAAATCCATTCAAACTACAATATCTGACTTTCTGTTGCTCAGAGCGAATGACTTTAAATTGGAAAGTTGATCGGCTTGACGAGAACAATATACGTGGTAAGTTTTGTAACTGTAGGTAAATTGAGCAAAGTTATAACACACTTTATGTGTCCTTTTTTAGTCATAAAATTCATTTCCTCGCCACGGCCAGACCGTTCGAGATATCAAAAATCCGTCCGGAATTGAGCATCCTCAATGTCTTGACTTCATGCACACCGAGTTTGGTTGTGATTGGTAAACACATGCCTTGTGATTTGATGTATTTCTCCTAGGACAATTATTCAAACAACCCATAATTCATAATTCATAAATAACTTCCATTTGAACTGTCATAAAACTTAGAGCACGAAAGTTGTTTGGCCTGATGTGATCTTTAATTGTACCGAGTTTCATATTAATTCATGCAAGTGTGTTTGATTTATGGACAAATTTTTGAATCCCAGTCCAGGGGGCGCTGTCGAGCCGCCCTGCCACGCCCGGTTACCAGCTTCAGCCCGGCCCTGATGGCCATGGGTTCTGACCCGTGTGCAAAGTTTCAAGAGTTTTAGAGGATGTTAAGGCCCCCGAAAATGCCAGAGAAGTTGCACACAGCAAATAAAGGGTTAAAATTAACCTGACAGGCGCCCCTCCTCTCACTCACACAGAGAGACACTGAGAGACTGGCAAAATTCTGAGATTTTCTCTACATTCAAACAAACATATCTGACTTTCTGTGGGTCCTAGCTAATGAGTGTCAATTAGAAAGTTGTCCGGCTCGAGGAGTACAATATACATACTGATTTTTGTAACTGTAGATAAAACTAACAACCCCACTTTTGTCAAAAGGTGGCGCTACTGAGCCCTCACCACACCCGTTTCTGAAACGTTGCACATGTCTACTGGCTAATAAATGTGATGTGTCTGTCGAGTTTCATGCAATTTGAAGCATGCTAAGAGTCTCAAAAGCATCCTAAAAGAATGGTAAAGTTTGATGCGTTGCCACGGCAACAGTTTCAAAGATATCAAGAATCCATTTACAGGTCTTCATCTGCCATGTATTTGCATTATACAGATGAAGTTTGAAGCAAATCGAGTTAAAAATTAGAGGGTGATTTCAAAGCATTTTGAAAATGACACACTTCCTGCTGCCAGTTGGTGGCGCTATAACTTTGACTCACAATAGTCACATCCATGTGATCGTCCTCTTACAGCGAACACACTGCTGAAGTTTCATCAAGATCGGTTGATGTGTGCTGAAGTTATGATACACTTCCTGTTTCACGTTTCTCGCCATAATTTTGTTTCCTCGCCACGGCCAAACCGTTCGAGATATCAAAAATCCCCTCGCAAACTTTCATCCTCAATGTCTTGACTTCACGCTGACCGAGTTTCGTCGAATTTGGATCAAAGCTCTAGGAGGAGTATTAAAAATTCCATTGCGAGTGTTTTACGAACAACCCTAAATAGCCGACTTCCTGTTGGGCTGGGGTAAAAAGTAAAAGCACGAGGTATAGATGAAACGATGAGAACAACATGTGTACCGAGTTTCATATTATTACATGCAAGCGTGTTTGATTTATGGACCAAGTGTTCGGACCCCGTTCCAGGGGGCGCTGTCTAGCCCCCCTGCCACGCCCGGGTACCATCTTCAGCCCGGCCCTGATGGCCGCGGGTTCTGACCCGTGTGCAAAGTTTCAAGAGTTTTTGAGCATGTTAAGGGCCCCAAAAGTGCCCCAATAGTCGTATAAATAATAATAATAATAATAAATATAGCTGCGAGCAGCGATGGCGGGCCCAAGCCGGAGGCACCGCAACCCCGGTTCCTTTAGTTACCTAAAGGCACCCGGGTGGCGGTGCCGAAGGCTTTGGCCCTTTCATGATTAAATGTTAAAACGGCTTGCCATACTCTGTCATTTCGACTAGTCACAATTATGTTACAGATATCTTAAATGATAATACAAACTATCCAAAGTGTAACGACTAGACAGAAAGACGTTGTTGATATCTACAATGTTAATTCCGGATAGGCAAACTTAGCTTTTAAATGTTAAAAGGGCTTGCCATACAGGGACGTAGGCTCAGAGAGAGGCTCACCATATTCAGACCAAAATATCTGACTTCCTCTTGGTCCGAGCTAATGACTATGTATTAGAAAGTTGTACGGCTTGAGGAGTACAATGTATATACTGATTTTTGTAACTGTAGATAAAACTAACAACCCCACTTTTAAGTATATATATGGTGCCTTTAGTGTTATTCTGCACGACGTGCAAAAACTTAACCCCCGCTCTTTTAAGTATATATATATATATATATATATATATATATAAAGAGGGTTATTCTGCACGACGTGCAAAAACTTAACCTCCGCATTGACTGTCGAAGAGAAGTGTGCAGAAGAGCTTGCATCAGTGAGGGCTTTGCAAAATATATATACATACAAACACACACACACACACATATAAATGAGGTTAGTGTTTTACAATATTAAGGAAAGCAAATGTATTGAAATATAGCACATTAATTTTAAATTCATTCAGCTTCAATTACCAATTTGTAGTTTACCAATTTATCTTACTTTTATTTAAAGCAAACTATACATTTAAAAGATTAGGGTTATATGCATATTTTGTCATTTAAAAAAATACAAAATTGTTATGCAAAAAGATAAGGACTTGCAGAAAAAATCTACAGTCAGCCACACACACACACACACACATAAACGCAGACACCAGCAACCCCCCCCCCCCCCCTCCATCTTCCCCACACAGACACTGATAGAGACAAGATACACATCCAAACTGCAATATCGGACTTTCTTTTGGTTAGGGATGCACCGAAATGAAAATTCTTGGCCGAAACCGAAAACCGAAAAAAAGGAAACCAAGGCCGAAAACCGAAACACCGAAATAAATTATGCCAATTATTAGTATCATTGCATTTATGGCTATGACTGTGCAAACTTTACTAAAATCAAGGCATTGCAATTGCATAAATTAATATAACATTTTCAAAGAATAAATCACTTACAAATTATGCAAATATATATTTAGCACAATGCACAGTATAAAATAAAATTCAAACTAAAATGTTTAACTTGACCCCACTCATGTGTGCACTAAATAATAATCTACTGGCCTGCAGAAAGGTTTTAAAATGAAATGTTCTCTCAAAAACAAAGCCAACCGCAAACTTCTCATCACTAGCACACAGTTTGCAGGTCTAAATTAGTTACATTTTAAAAAATGTAGCATACAATAGCATAAAAAGCCTTTTTAAATGAACAATGGTCCATGTTTAATACAAATGTACATGAAAGTTAATGAAACATTTTTAGTGAATGTAGAAAATATTTAAGAGAGCATTAATTTAGTTCTATACATGTTCCCATATACATATTTTTTTTTGTAATGTCACAAGTAATAATCTCAGGGTTTACTGGGTTTTACTTTACATGATTATTTTTGTATTGGTGGTGGAATACTAAAAAATAAACATTGTCATGTATTTATCTGTCTTCTTCTCGCCGATTCCTGATGGTTAGAGGACAGTTGCTTGAGTCGTCCCCTGTCGTTTCAAGGAATAGTAACAGTTACAACGGAGAGCGCGTCAAGTATAAACGCCTCGACCGTTTGGAGCGGTGCACGCGCTGTTTGTGGAGACTCGCGCTGCCTTGTTTACTTTCGCCTGCCTCCTCAGCGCGAGTCTAATTTATAATTTTTAATTGTTTCCTGCTCCAAACAATGCGTGCCGCCATGACGACGACTCCGGTTCCGAGCGGGTCAAGAGCGGTGCGCGCGCTGTCTGTGGAGACTCGCGCTGCGGAGGCAGGCGAAAGTATAAACAAGGCAGCGCGAGTCTCCACAGACAGCGCGCGCACCGCTCTTGACCCGCTCGGAACCGGAGTGGTCGTCATGGCGGCACGCATTGTTTATAGGTGGATAAACAAGGTTTCCGTCTCATCGCGGGTTCAGATACACTGAAATACGTCCACACCACAGACATGTTGCTTCAGACAAGCACGTGCAGGTCGCGGTTTCTGTTTGCGTCATCACAACATTTCGGCCGTATTATTTCGGTGATAAAAGTCTTTCGGCCGAAAACCGAAAATGCACTTTTGGGCCATTTTCGGCCGAAAATTTTCGGCGGTCGAATATTCGGTGCATCCCTACTTTTGGTCTGAGCTTCTTACTGTTAATTAGAAAGTTGATCGGCTTGACAAGAACAATAGACGTGGCATGTTTTGTAACAGTAGGTAAAACGAGCAAAGTTAACACATTTTATGTGTCCTTTTTTAGTCATAAAATTATTTTCCTCGCCACGGCCAAACCGTTCGAGATATCAAAAATCCGTCCGGAATTGAGCATCCTCAATGTCTTGACTTCATGCACACCGAGTATGGTGGTGATTGGTAAACACATGCGTTGTAATTTGATGTATTTCTCCTAGGAGATTTATTCAAACAACACATAATTCCCAACTTCCATTTGAACTGTCTTAAAACTTAGAGCAGAGATGGGCGCAGGTCACGCAAGTCTCAAGTAAGTCTCAAGTCTTAACCGTCAAGTCTCAAGTAAGTCCCAAGTATTTTTTTTTTGGGGGGGGGGGCAAGTCAAGTCAAGTCACAGGCTATGTCAAGTCAAGTCAAGTCTTGTAGTAGGTTAAGTCAAGTGCAAGTCAAGTCACCTTATTATTTTAATTTTACATGCAGAATCTGATCTTAATAAAATGAAAAGACAAGATAAGTATTTGCCAGTAAATTACAATAATTTGCATTGTAAATACTCATGTTCAGTAAAATACACCATGGAATCAAACAAAATTGTAACTTCATAAAATTATTTATTTTTCACTTCTGCCAACAGTGTGTTTGAAATGTTTTAAATTTTCAACATTGAGTCCATAAAACAAATAACAGCTTAACATCCTACAGACTCTCTGAACACCTTCCTCTCTCTCAAACACAGTTTACAAACAATTATAAACTTTGTTACATTTCTCCTCCCTCTCTCTCTCTCTCTCTCTCTCTCTCTCTCTCTCTCTCTCTCTCTCTCTCTCTCTCACACAGTGGCGGTTCTAGACCATTTCAACTGGGGGGGCCAAGCTGGGGCCAGTTGTACTGTTAGAGGGGCCAGTTACATTTAGACCTTATCATTTTCTGCACTGCACTGAATGCATAAATAAGCAAAATACCATGTTTATAATTATCCAACAATTTGCATTTCCATTATATTTTTACATTTGCATTACATATATCAGTCTGTATTTGAATTTCCATTTTATTTTTTTACATTGAATATACAGTATGTATGTATATATATATAATTTTTACAAATTAATCTACGATTTTTGTGGGTTTTTTTTTTTTTTTTTTGCAAAAAGATCAGCAAATTATCCTCTAAACTGGCCTTTTTAGGGGGCTTTCCTCTCAGGGTGAATGAGCTTTTTTATAATTGTTTTTTTCCTGACATCTTTGAAAGACAGAAGCAATAATTAATGCATCCTTGGCCAGGATATAATTATAAAATATGACATGATTTTAAAAGTGACCTATAAAATCGACTATGCAATACACTTTAATTTATCTAGTGCTAATAAAATTATTAAGCCTATTTGGAGAGAGAGATGTTTTAAAATCGACTATGCATTACACTTTAATTTATCTAGTGCTAATAAAATTTTTACGCCTATTTGGAGAGAGAGATGTTTATAATGTGACAATATGTCAGTCATCGTGATTCGTGTAATAAGATGACTAGGCCTAGACTACTTGTTCTGAGCAGGTGTTGTCAGTGAACAGGCTGTAAAACTGTTGTCTAAGTTACAGACTGATACTAATTAAATGGGAAACGAATCGATTACCTAACGTAACCTCGGTTCCCTATCGTAGTCACTTCGAGTTACGTCAGAAGTGACGGAGATTGGGGGTTTCGCATAGAAAGCCAATCCTCTTCGAGTATTAAAACACGAGCCAATGGCATGCAATGCCTTGGGGCTGCGGAAATTTGCATAGCGTACTCCGCCCTACTCCGTGAGTATAAAAGGAGGAAGTGAACGCAACCGCAGTATGTTTTCGCTTCGGAGCCAAGAGAACCTCTTCACTCCTGAAAGCACTGTTCAAGACTCTTCGAGACGAGCGTCCTCTTCAGTGTTGGTGTGACGGCGGTACCCAGCGAGATTCTGCATCGCCTGCGATCTGAGCAGTGGTCTGCCAGACTTTGCGCTTCTCCCTGGTCGCTTCAGCGCTGAAAGAGTGAATTTCCTCCTCTCATTGAAAGAGCTGCACGCGCACGTCTTTTTAAAGACGGTTCGCCCGTGCTCTTCTGGGTGTGATTGATTTCTGTCGTCATCTGATGGTCACGATCGCTGCTTTGTATGCCTGGGCATTTCAGCATGCAGCAGCAGCGTTCGTGGATGACTCATTTTCCTTTGTGGGAACATGACCATCTCTACACTGAGGTCGAGACTCAATGATCTCACTTGAGTGAGAGTCCCGGTCCCCCCCGCTCGATCGGTTTCCTCCATAGGGGGCCCGTCGACCCGGGGACCTGGTGATTTACGGTGATGGTGTGAGATAAAGCCCCGACGATTCCTCGGGCCACACCTCCCGCCTCAGTGCGAGAGCCAGCGAGCGTTAGTTCGATTCAGTCGGTTGCTTCTTCGGTGGCACCGGCTGCTTCGGGCAGCGCTCCAGATGATGATGCGATGTCGATCACAGCATCACTAGGCGGGCTTGACTCCTCGGGAAGTGAGGATGCGGCCGCGTTGCCTCCCTCGGGAGCGTCAGCGCCGCCGTGTCTGATCCCGCGATGATGGCCGTGCTATCTCGGGCGTCCGTGAGCATCGGGTGGGGGTGGAACTCCGCCCCTCCCCGATCTCTCGCGGCTGAATAATTGGTTTTTGGGTAACGCTGCCGCCTTACGGCCACGGCCAACCCCAATTTCCTTTTTTCCCCGAGTTGCATGCGGAACTGACACGCACTAAAAAAAAAAAAAAAAAAAAAAAAAAGGCGTGCTTAGTTCCCCGCCCTTCCTCCCCTCGGCGATGCGGCTGTCTGTGGGTACGCTGGGGCTCCCCCGGTCTCCGGCGGTTGCTCTCAGATGCCCCTCCAAAGCCTATGGGTTCTCGTCGTCTATGGCGGCGCGATTCTGTAGAGCGGCGGGACAGGCAGCCTCCGCCCTGCATATGATGAGCACCTACAAAGCTAGCTGCTCAGGAATGTGCACGAGGAGGTGACGGACCAAGCGAGCTGCGAGCCTATCGCCTACCTTGTCCTTAAACGGGTCACGGAGGCGGTCGCTCGCTCCCTTGGTCAGGTGATGCCCACCGCTGTGGTCCAGGAGCATCATAATGTTCGGCGGTGCGGTCCAGGACTTTGCCCAGCACTTCTCGACCGCCTAGGAGCAGACGAAGGCGGTTTCTCTGCCCCGACGGCCAGCTGCTGCCTCCAACCAGCCGTCGGCTCGGACGCCTCCGCCAGCTCGCCGCCGAGGACGCCCCCCTGCGGCTCCCTTCCCTCCCACGCGGCCCCAGCAGCAGCCTTCAGCCGGTTCGCGTCGCGGAGGAGGCCACAGGTAAGCGTCCCCCCCCCCCCCCCTCAGGCCGTGTGCCCCGCTAAACGCCAGGCGAAGCGATGTTCCTGAGGCGGGCCGCTCAGTGGTAGTGTCATGGTTTTTCTCAGGAGGCGGTGGCAGGGCCCCTCCTTCCCCGGTGGAGGGCCGGTGGAGAATCTTTTGTTCTAGCTAGCTCCCTGAGCTGGTTGAGAAAAGCTGACACTGTCATTGAGCACACAGACTGGAATGAGCGCGCACGACGTCCAGTGCGTCGCCCCGTTCATTCCTCTCTGTCTCGGAGGGCGCGGAAGGGTGCGTGTGTCGTCCCCGGGCTACGCCAATCCCTTCCCCCTCTGTCGCCAGACCCCCGGCGGAACAGACCCCCGTGGAACGCTCTGCCTTCCCTGGTCTCTTCTGTCGGGGCGGGTTTCGACGGTGCATCCGGACGGGGTAACTCCTGCACGCATGCCGGTCGACCCGCCTCGCTGCCCCTCCGGGGGGAGGTCTGTGGTTCGCATGACCCCGTTGGCTCACTTCCTGGAAGCCTGGCTAGCGCTTCCCGGGGTTCCCGCTGGGTCATCAGAACGATCGGATTCGGCTACGCGATTCAGTTCGCACGGTCTCTTCCCGCTTCAGGGGAGTTCGCTCCACGATGGTTGGTGGCAATGCCCCAGTCTTGAGAGCGGAGATTGCGACCCTGCTGGCGAAGGGTGCAATCGAGACGGTCCCTCCAGCCGAGGTGAGGTCCGGGCTTTACAGCCCCTACTTCATTGTCCCCAAGAAAGACCGGTGGGTTACGACCGATCCTGGACCTGCGCATTTTGAACCGTTCTCTCCATCGACTACCGTTCAAAATGCTCACGGCCAAACGCATTTTCGAATGTGTTCGGTATCAGGATTGGTTTGCAGCGATCGACCTGAAGGACGCGTACTTCCATGTCTCCATTCTCCCTCGACACAGACCGTTTCTTCGGTTTGCCTTCGAGGGCCAGGCATACCAGTACGCCGTTCTCCCATTCGGGTTAGCTCTGTCCCCTCGCGTCTTCACGAAGATCGTCGAGGCAGCCCTTGTTCCCCTTCGCGAACACGGGGTTCGCATCCTGAACTTCTCGACGACTGGCTGTTACTAGCACACTCTCGAGCTCAGGTTTGCGAACACAGAGACCTGGTGCTACGGCACCTAGCCCGTCTGGGCCTTCGGGTCAACCGGGAAAAGAGCAAACTTTGCCCCGTGCAGAGGATCTCTTTTCTCGGCATGGAGATAGACTCGGTCGCCATGTCCGCGCAGCTCACGAACGAGCGCGCGCACTCACTGCTGGCTTGTCTTCGACAGTTCGAGGGCAAGAGTGCGGTTCCACTGAAACTATTTCAGAGGCTCCTGGGGCATATGGCATCCGCGGCCGCGGCAACGCCGCTCGGTTTGCTTCATATGAGACCGCTTCAGCTGTGGCTTCGCGATCGAGTCCCGAGGTGGGCATGGCATCGCGGCTCGCTCCGAGTTCCAGTGACTCCGACGTGCCGCCGATCCTTCTTCCCGTGGTCGAACCTCAGCTTTTTTTACGGACTGGGTCCCTATTCAGCGAGTTTCCAGGCATCTCGTTGTCTCCACGGATGCGTCTACCACGGGTTGGGGTGCCATGTGCAATGGGCATGCAGCCGCCGGTTCCTGGACAGGAGCCCAGCGCCTCATGCACATCAATTGCCTCGAGCTGTTGGCAGTACGGCTCGCCCGGCACCGCTTCCGAGCGTGCTCTAGGGCCAGCATGTGCTTGTCCGCTCAGACAACACTACGGCAGTAGCGTACATCAACCACCAGGGGGGGTCTACCGCTCGCGCCGGTTGTCGCAGCTCGCCCGCCACCTCTTGATATGGAGTCAGAAGCACCTGAGGTCCCTTCGTGCAGTTACATTCCTGGAGACCGGACCGCGGGCAGCCGCGAGCTGTCCCCGGGCCCGTCCATCTCCGGCGAATGGCGACTCCATCCCCAGTCGGTCCAGCTGATTGGGACTAAGTTCGGGAGGCACAGTTAGACCTGTT
>NW_024121436.1:49608-69033 GCF_016745375.1 Pimephales promelas
ACTTTCTAAAGTACCATAAAGTTTTTGTGTACTGTATTATTAGTGTTCTGAAGCTATTATGTGATATAGAAATTAAATATTTAAGTCATTAAATTCAAGAACAACAAACTTTTCCCTCTCTGCGCCTGTCAGTCATTCTCCATTCAGCATTCAAAAACAGCACGTCACATTCGGTTACAGTCAATGATGAAACGATCTTCAATGATTCAATGTTAATCCTATTATACTGGATCTTTAAGATAAAAGGTCTAAAGGTCTATATTTTCGAATGAATGAAACTTTTTCTTGCTGGACTTTATTGCTGTAACTTAATCGTGTTACTTTCTACCGGTGTCGGACGCTGTCGGTTAGATCACAACACTAGAGTCAGAGCAACTATAATTGTTCTTCACGCACACAGTAACTGAAATTTAAAACCTTTAAAAGAAAAGGCTCAATAAACTATTGCATAGATAGATAATGTATAATACACTGTTCATAAATATGTATTTCCTTTGTGCTTTGAACTTTTCAATACGGACTCAATGCGCTGTAAACTTCATGTGGCTTCAAGCACATCATTCTCCGCTCGGGATGCACATAAGTGCTTTGTGCTGCACCGTATTTGGAGCCGTAATATCATAATGCAGTGACGTAATGACAGATAATTAATTGCCTTTCAATTATATGTTGCTTTATAGCAGCCATGGCTATATTTTTTTATTAATGATTTTTGTTATCTTGTTTTTCATGAATGTATTTTTCAAAAATAAGAGCAATGTTATTATCTATATTAATATGGTTTATAATAGCATTTTTGTCATAGATTATGACAAAGTAATCATATGATCCACCAGCGAGGAACCAGCAGAACAGAGTGAACATTCTTTCTGTTTAGTTCAATCCTACTTAATAGGAATTTATTTAAAATGCTCGCTCTACTCCACACCATTAATGTCTTGTGCGGACATCCGTATTTTGACTTTCGTTTTAAGTAAGCGATTTAAAAGCTCCCAAGTCCCAGCGGAGTCACACGTTGATTAACCGGTGGGAATATACACAATAGGCCTACCTGATATTGAACACAAGAGGGCAGTATAGCACTACGTATGACTCAGATTATTATTTTTTATGAATTTTACAACAATTCTGGCTGTTTTGAACGTAAACACAATTCTTAAATGAAAAAAAAAGGAAAATTGGGGAAGTTATAATATTTGTATAATTTAATTTAGAAACAAATGATGTATAATTACATTTTTAGAAGATATGAGGCTTTTAGTGTTTACTTTTTTGACATTACTTTAATCTTTTGCCATAGTTGCACATGTCTATTGGCTAATAAATGTGATGGATATCTGTTGAGTTTCAAGCAATTTTCAAGCAAGCTAAGAGTCCCAAAAGCATCAAAAAAAATAATGTTAAAGTTTGTTTCGTTGCCACGGCATTTTGAAAGTGACACACTTCCCTGCTGCCAGTTGTGGCGCTATAGACTTTGACTCACAATAGTCACATTCCATGTGATCGGTCTCTTACAGCGAAAACACTGCTGAAGTTTCATCAAGATCAGTTAATGTATGCTGAAGTTATAACACACATCCTGTTCATGTTTCTCGCCATAATTTCGTTTCCTCGCCACGGCCAAACCGTTCGAGATATCAAAAATCCCGTGGCACTTTTTCATCCTTAATGTCTTGACTTCACGCTGATCGAGTTTCGTCGAATTTGGTTCAGTGCTCTAGGAGCAATAATTTAAAATTACATTGCATGTGTTTTAAACACAACCCTAAATAGCCAACTTCCTGTTGGGCTGGGGTAAAAAAGTAAGAGTGTGAAGTATATATGAAACGATGAGATCTATATGTGTACAAGTTTCATATTATTACATGCAAGTGTGTTTGATTTATGGACCAAATTTTCAGACCAAGTTTATTGACCAAGTTAATCTGATTAATAAACTAATTATATAAAACTATTGTCAATTCACTACAATTAAACTAGTTATATGCCTTTACTTATAAAAAATAAAAATAAAAACTTATTTAAAAAATACCAGGCTTGAGAAATGTATTTTCTTTATGCAGGTCATACACACAGCAGTGAAATGGTTAAGCCCCCTCCCCCTGCACACACACACACACACACACACACAACAGACAGCCAGCCAGCCAGCCAGGAAGGCTCAGAGTGGCCATATTCAAACAAAAATATCTGACTTTCTGTGGGTCCTAGCTAATAAGTGTCAATTAGAAAGTTGTCCGGCTCGAGGAGTACAATATACATACCAATTTTTGTAACTCTAGTTAAAACTAACCACCCCACTTTTGTCAAAAGGTGGCGCTACTGAGCCCTCACCACGCCCGTTTCTGCAACTTTGCACATGTCTACTGGCTAATAAATGTGATGTGTCTGTCGAGTTTCATGCAATTTGAAGCATGCTAAGGGTCTCAAAAGCATCCTAAAAGCATCCTAAAAGAAGGGTAAAGTTTGATGCGTCGCCACGGCAACAGTTTCAAAGATATCAAGAATCCATTCACAGGTCTACATCTGCCGTATGTTTACATTATACATATGAAGTTTGAAGCAAATCGGGTAAAAATAAAAGGGTGATATCTAAGCATTTTGAAAGTGACACACTTCCTGCTGCCAGTTGGTGGCGCTATAACTTTGACTCACAATAGTCACATCCATGTGATCGTCCTCTTACAGCGAACACACTGCTGAAGTTTCATCAAGATCAGTTAATGTATGCTGAAGTTATAACACACTTCCTGTTTCACGTTTCTCGCCATAATTTCGTTTCCTCGCCACGGCCAAACCGTTCGAGATATCAAAAATCCCCTCGCAAACTTTCATCTTCAATTTCTTGACTTCACGCTGACCGAATTTCGTCAAATTTGGATCAGAGCTCTAGGAGGAGTATTTAAAATTCCATTGCGAGTGTTTTACGAACAACCCTAAATAGCCGACTTCCTGTTGGGCTGGGGTAAAAAGTAAAAGTGCGAAGTATATATGAAACAATGAGATCGACATGTGTACCGGGTTTCATAATATTATATACAAGCGTGTTTGAGTTATGGACCAAGTGTTCGGACCCCGTTCCAGGGGGCGCTGACGAGCCGCCCTGCCACGCCCGGGTACCAGCTTCAGCCCGGCTCTGATGGCCGCGGGTTCTGACCCGTGTGCAAAGTTTCAAGAGTTTTCGAGCACGTTAAGGGCCCCAAAAGTGCCCAAAAGGTAGTAAAATAATAATAAATATAGCTGCGAGCAGCGATGGCGGGCCCAAGCCGGTGGCACCGCAACCCCGGTTCCTTTAGTTACCTAAAGGCACCGGGGTGGCGGTGTCGCAGGCTTTGGCCCTTTCATGATTAAATGATTAAATGTTAAAACAGCTTGCCATACTCTATCTGTCATTTCGACTACTCACAATTACATTACAGATATCTATTAAATGATAATACAAACTATCCAAAATGAAATTACGACTAGTCAGAAAGACGTTGATATCTACAATGCTAGTTCCGGATAGGCAAACTTAGCTTTTAAATGTTGAAAGGGCTTGCCATACAGGGACGTAGGCTCAGGAGAGGCTCACCATATTCAATCCAAAATATCTGACTTCCCCTTGGTCCGAGCTAATGACTATGAATTAGAAAGTTGTCCGGCTTGAGGAGTAAAATCTATATACCGATTTTTGTAACTGTAGATAAAACTAACAACCCCACTTTTGTCAAAAGGTGGCGCTATTTAGTCCCTGCACCATGCCCGTTTCTGAAACTTTGCACATGTCTACTGGCTAATAAATGTGTCTGTTGAGTTTCATGCATTTTGAAGCATGCTAAGGGTCTCAAAAGCATCCTAAAAGCATCCTAAAAGAAGGGTAAAGTTTGATGCGTCGCCACGGCAACAGTTTCAAAGATATCAAGAATCCATTCACAGGTCTACATCTGCCGTATGTTTACATTATACATATGAAGTTTGAAGCAAATCGGGTAAAAATAAAAGGGTGATATCTAAGCATTTTGAAAGTGACACACTTCCTGCTGCCAGTTGGTGGCGCTATAACTTTGACTCACAATAGTCACATCCATGTGATCGTCCTCTTACAGCGAACACACTGCTGAAGTTTCATCAAGATCAGTTAATGTATGCTGAAGTTATAACACACTTCCTGTTTCACGTTTCTCGCCATAATTTTGTTTCCTCGCCACGGCCAAACCGTTCGAGATATCAAAAATCCCCTCGCAAACTTTCATCCTCAATGCCTTGACTTCATGCTGACCGAGTTTCGTGCCGTGTGTTTGAATTCTCTAGGAGGAGTATTGCACATTCCATTGCGAGCGTTTTACAAACAAACCTCAATAGCCGACTTCCTGTTGGCTGGGGTAAAAAGTAAGAGCGTGAGGTATAGATGAAACGATGAGATCAACATGTGTACCGAGTTTCATATTATTACATGCAAGCGTGTTTGATTTATGGACCAAGTGTTCGGACCCCGTTCCAGGGGGCGCTGTCTAGCCCCCCTGCCACGCCCGGGTACCATCTTCAGCCCGGCCCTGATGGCCGCGGGTTCTGACCCGTGTGCAAAGTTTCAAGAGTTTTTGAGCACGTTAAGGGCCCCAAAAGTGCCCAAAAGGTAGCAAAATAATAATAAATATAGCTGCGAGCAGCGATGGCGGGCCCAAGCCGGTGGCACCGCAACCCCGGTTCCTTTAGTTACCTAAAGGCACCGGGGTGGCGGTGTCGCAGGCTTTGGCCCTTTCATGATTAAATGATTAAATGTTAAAACAGCTTGCCATACTCTATCTGTCATTTCGACTACTCACAATTACATTACAGATATCTATTAAATGATAATACAAACTATCCAAAATGAAATTACGACTAGTCAGAAAGACGTTGATATCTACAATGCTAGTTCCGGATAGGCAAACTTAGCTTTTAAATGTTGAAAGGGCTTGCCATACAGGGACGTAGGCTCAGGAGAGGCTCACCATATTCAATCCAAAATATCTGACTTCCCCTTGGTCCGAGCTAATGACTATGAATTAGAAAGTTGTCCGGCTTGAGGAGTAAAATCTATATACCGATTTTTGTAACTGTAGATAAAACTAACAACCCCACTTTTGTCAAAAGGTGGCGCTATTTAGTCCCTGCACCATGCCCGTTTCTGAAACTTTGCACATGTCTACTGGCTAATAAATGTGTCTGTTGAGTTTCATGCATTTTGAAGCATGCTAAGGGTCTCAAAAGCATCCTAAAAGCATCCTAAAAGAAGGGTAAAGTTTGATGCGTCGCCACGGCAACAGTTTCAAAGATATCAAGAATCCATTCACAGGTCTACATCTGCCGTATGTTTACATTATACATATGAAGTTTGAAGCAAATCGGGTAAAAATAAAAGGGTGATATCTAAGCATTTTGAAAGTGACACACTTCCTGCTGCCAGTTGGTGGCGCTATAACTTTGACTCACAATAGTCACATCCATGTGATCGTCCTCTTACAGCGAACACACTGCTGAAGTTTCATCAAGATCAGTTAATGTATGCTGAAGTTATAACACACTTCCTGTTTCACGTTTCTCGCCATAATTTCGTTTCCTCGCCACGGCCAAACCGTTCGAGATATCAAAAATCCCCTCGCAAACTTTCATCCTCAATGCCTTGACTTCATGCTGACCGAGTTTCGTGCCGTGTGTTTGAATTCTCTAGGAGGAGTATTGCACATTCCATTGCGAGCGTTTTACAAACAAACCTCAATAGCCGACTTCCTGTTGGGCTGGGGTAAAAAGTAAGAGTGTGAGGTATAGATGAAACGATGAGATCAACATGTGTACCGAGTTTCATATTATTACATGCAAGCGTGTTTGATTTATGGACCAAGTGTTCGGACCCCGTTCCAGGGGGCGCTGTCGAGCCCCCCTGCCACGCCCGGGTACCATCTTCAGCCCGGCCCTGATGGCCGCGGGTTCTGACCCGTGTGCAAAGTTTCAAGAGTTTTTGAGCACGTTAAGGGCCCCAAAAGTGCCCAAAAGGTAGCAAAATAATAATAAATATAGCTGCGAGCAGCGATGGCGGGCCCAAGCCGGTGGCACCGCAACCCCGGTTCCTTTAGTTACCTAAAGGCACCGGGGTGGCGGTGTCGCAGGCTTTGGCCCTTTCATGATTAAATGATTAAATGTTAAAACAGCTTGCCATACTCTATCTGTCATTTCGACTACTCACAATTACATTACAGATATCTATTAAATGATAATACAAACTATCCAAAATGAAATTACGACTAGTCAGAAAGACGTTGATATCTACAATGCTAGTTCCGGATAGGCAAACTTAGCTTTTAAATGTTGAAAGGGCTTGCCATACAGGGACGTAGGCTCAGGAGAGGCTCACCATATTCAATCCAAAATATCTGACTTCCCCTTGGTCCGAGCTAATGACTATGAATTAGAAAGTTGTCCGGCTTGAGGAGTAAAATCTATATACCGATTTTTGTAACTGTAGATAAAACTAACAACCCCACTTTTGTCAAAAGGTGGCGCTATTTAGTCCCTGCACCATGCCCGTTTCTGAAACTTTGCACATGTCTACTGGCTAATAAATGTGTCTGTTGAGTTTCATGCATTTTGAAGCATGCTAAGGGTCTCAAAAGCATCCTAAAAGCATCCTAAAAGAAGGGTAAAGTTTGATGCGTCGCCACGGCAACAGTTTCAAAGATATCAAGAATCCATTCACAGGTCTACATCTGCCGTATGTTTACATTATACATATGAAGTTTGAAGCAAATCGGGTAAAAATAAAAGGGTGATATCAAAGCATTTTGAAAGTGACACACTTCCTGCTGCCAGTTGGTGGCGCTATAACTTTGACTCACAATAGTCACATCCATGTGATCGTCCTCTTACAGCGAACACACTGCTGAAGTTTCATCAAGATCAGTTAATGTATGCTGAAGTTATAACACACTTCCTGTTTCACGTTTCTCGCCATAATTTTGTTTCCTCGCCACGGCCAAACCGTTCGAGATATCAAAAATCCCCTCGCAAACTTTCATCCTCAATGCCTTGACTTCATGCTGACCGAGTTTCGTGCCGTGTGTTTGAATTCTCTAGGAGGAGTATTGCACATTCCATTGCGAGCGTTTTACAAACAAACCTCAATAGCCGACTTCCTGTTGGGCTGGGGTAAAAAGTAAGAGTGTGAGGTATAGATGAAACGATGAGATCAACATGTGTACCGAGTTTCATATTATTACATGCAAGCGTGTTTGATTTATGGACCAAGTGTTCGGACCCCGTTCCAGGGGGCGCTGTCTAGCCCCCCTGCCACACCCAGGTACCATCTTCAGCCCGGCTCTGATGGCTGTGGGATCTGACCTGTGTGCAAAGTTTCAAGAGTTTTCAAACCCGTTAAGGGCCCCAAAAGCCGCTAAGAGTCTCAAAATCATCAAAAAAAAGAATTTTAAAGTTTGATGCGTTGCCACGGCAACAGTATCAAAGATATCAAGAATCCATTCACAGGTCTTCATCTGCTATGTATTTACATTATACAGATTAAGTTTGAAGCAAATCGGGTAAAAATAAGAGGGTGATTTCAAAGCATTTTGAAAGTGACACACTTCCTGCTGCCAGTTGGTGGCGCTATAACTTTGACTCACAATAGTCACATCCATGTGATCGTCCTCTTACAGCGAACAAACTGCTGAAGTTTCATCAAGATCAGTTAATGTATGCTGAAGTTCTGACACACTTCCTGTTTCACGATTCTCGCCATAATTTCGTTTCCTCGCCACGGCCAAACCGTTCGAGATATCAAAAATCCCCTCGCAAACTTTCATCCTCAATGCCTTGACTTCATGCTGACCGAGTTTCGTGCCGTGTGTTTGAATTCTCTAGGAGGAGTACTTCAAATTCCATTGCGAGTGTTTTATGAACAACCCTAAATAACCGACTTCCTGTTGGGCTGGGGTAAAAAGTAATAGTTTGAGGTATATATGAACGATGAGATCAACATGTGTACCGAGTTTCATATTATTACATGCAAGCGTGTTTGATTTATGGACCAAGTTTTCGGACCCCGTTCCAGGGGGCGCTGTCTAGCCCCCCTGCCACGCCCGGGTACCATCTTCAGCCCGGCCCTGATGGCCGCGGGTTCTGACCCGTGTGCAAAGTTTCAAGAGTTTTTGAGCATGTTAAGGGCCCCAAAAGTGCCCGAATAGTCGTATAAATAATAATAATAATAATAATAAATATAGCTGCGAGCAGCGATTGCGGGCCCAAGCCGGTGGCACCGCAACCCCGATGCCTTTAGTTACCCAAAGGCACCGGGATGGTGGTACCGCCGGCTTTGGCCCTTTATCGCTGCTCACAGCTATATTTATATTTAATATAAAGCCGGTGGCACCGCCACCTTGGTGCCTTTAGGGTTATTCTGTACGACGTGTAAAAACGTAACCCCCGCTTTGACTATCAAAAAGAAGTGTATTGTAGAGCTTGCATCAATGCGGACTCGATGCGCTGTGCGCTGTAACTCCATGTGGCTTTAAGCGCATCATTCTCCACTCGGGATGCGCATAAGCGTTTTGTGCCACACTGTACTGAGCCTTTCATATCATAATGCAGTGACGCAATGACAGATTATTAATTGCCTTTCTTGTTCTGTTCCATCTATTATATGTTGATAATAGATAGGACAGAGCACTAAAAACCTCAAACAAAGCACTAAAAACTTAAGCTGTTTGCTGTGTAGTCTGAGAATGAGCTGTTTGATTTGCACCCTCTTCCTCTTCACTGTCCTCCATAAAAACCAGCTATCCAGGTCCATGTTGTTCTAGAAAGTTTGTATGTTGCTGCCTCAATTAACATCTCTGCTATACATTTAAAACATGGCTATATCTAAAATAATTTATCTTTTTGATTTTTGTTATCTTGTTTTTCATGAATATTTTACAACAATACAAAGAGCAATGTGTATTTTCCATTAATATAGTTTGTAATGGCTTTTTTTGTCATAGATTATAATCATATATTTTTTGGATTTGTTATTTATCTTTATAATGAAGTTGTCTGTATTAAGTAGATTGTGTTTAACACACAAGAGTGATTTATTAGTTCAACACATAGTTATAGAAATTCTACTTTATCTAAAAAAACCCTGCACTTTATACACACACACACACACACACACACACACACACACACACACACACACACACACACACACACACACACATAAATACATGTAAATAAAAATACAAAAAAAAACATCAAATGTGTTTTTAGTCAGAGTATTATTTTATACAGAAACAAATATTTGTAATTCAGATAAGAATGAAGTTAGTGTTTTAAAATCTTAAGGAAAACAAATATATTGAAATATAGCACATGAATTTTAAATTCATTCAACTTCAATTACAAATACAATCTTACTTTTATTTAAAGCAAACTATACATTTAAAAGATGGGGGTTATATGCCTATTTTGTCATTTAAAAATATTGTTATGCAAAATTGTTATGCAAAAAGACAAGGACTTAGAGACAAGGACTTGTAGGAAAAATCACAGCCAGCCACACACACACACATAAACACAGACAACAGCCCTCCCCTTCCCACACACACACACCCACACACACACACACACACACACAGACAACAGCACACAGACACAGACAGAGAGAGAGAGAGAGAGAGAGAGAGAGAGAGAGAGAGAGAATCGCAGGGGAAATAAATCCATTCAAACTACAATATCTGACTTTCTGTTGCTCAGAGCGAATGACTTTAAATTGGAAAGTTGATCGGCTTGACGAGAACAATATACGTGGTAAGTTTTGTAACTGTAGGTAAATTGAGCAAAGTTATAACACACTTTATGTGTCCTTTTTTAGTCATAAAATTCATTTCCTCGCCACGGCCAGACCGTTCGAGATATCAAAAATCCGTCCGGAATTGAGCATCCTCAATGTCTTGACTTCATGCACACCGAGTTTGGTTGTGATTGGTAAACACATGCATTGTGATTTGATGTATTTCTCCTAGGACAATTATTCAAACAACCCATAATTCATAATTCATAAATAACTTCCATTTGAACTGTCATAAAACTTAGAGCACGAAAGTTGTTTGGCCTGATGTGATCTATAATTGTACCGAGTTTCATATTAATTCATGCAAGTGTGTTTGATTTATGGACAAATGTTCGAATCCCAGTCCAGGGGGCGCTGTCGAGCCGCCCTGCCACGCCCGGTTACCAGCTTCAGCCCGGCCCTGATGGCCATGGGTTCTGACCCGTGTGCAAAGTTTCAAGAGTTTTCGAGGATGTTAAGGCCCCCGAAAATGCCAGAGAAGTCGCACACAGCAAATAAAGGGTTAAAATTAACCTGACAGGCGCCCCTCCTCTCACTCACACAGAGGGACACTGAGACACTGGCAAAATTCTGAGATTTTCTCTACATTCAAACAAACATATCTGACTTTCTGTGGGTCCTAGCTAATGAGTGTCAATTAGAAAGTTGTCCGGCTCGAGGAGTACAATATACATACCGATTTTTGTAACTGTAGATAAAACTAACAACCCCACTTTTGTCAAAAGGTGGCGCTACTGAGCCCTCACCACGCCCGTTTCTGAAACTTTGCACATGTCTACTGGCTAATAAATGTGATGTGTCTGTCGAGTTTCATGCAATTTAAAGCATGCTAAGGGTCTCAAAAGCATCCTAAAAGAATGGTAAAGTTTGATGCGTTGCCACGGCAACAGTTTCAAAGATATCAAGAATCCATTCACAGGTCTTCATCTGCTGTGTATTTGCATTATACAGATGAAGTTTGAAGCAAATCGACTAAAAATTAGAGGGTGATTTCAAAGCATTTTGAAAATGACACACTTCCTGCTGCCAGTTGGTGGCGCTATAACTTTGACTCACAATAGTCACATCCATGTGATCGTCCTCTTACAGCGAACACACTGCTGAAGTTTCATCAAGATCGGTTGATGTATGCTGAAGTTATGACACACTTTCTGTTTCACGTTTCTCGCCATAATTTCGTTTCCTCGCCACGGCCAAACCGTTCGAGATATCAAAAATCCCCTCGCAAACTTTCATCTTCAATTTCTTGACTTCACGCTGACCGAATTTCGTCGAATTTGGATCAGAGCTCTAGGAGGAGTATTTAAAATTCCATTGCGAGTGTTTTACGAACAACCCTAAATAGCCGACTTCCTGTTGGGCTGGGGTAAAAAGTAAAAGTGCGAAGTATATATGAAACAATGAGATCGACATGTGTACCGGGTTTCATAATATTATATACAAGCGTGTTTGAGTTATGGACCAAGTGTTCGGACCCCGTTCCAGGGGGCGCTGTCGAGCCCCCCTGCCACGCCCGGGTACCATCTTCAGCCCGGCCCTGATGGCCGCGGGTTCTGACCCGTGTGCAAAGTTTCAAGAGTTTTTGAGCATGTTAAGGGCCCCAAAAGTGCCCGAATAGTCGTTAGAAAAATAAAAAAAAAAAAAAAAATAATCGGAAGGAAAACAATAGGGCCTTCGCCCTTTCAGGGCTTGGGCCCTAATAATAATCCTAAGGAAAACAATAGGGCCTTCGCCCTTTCAGGGCTTGGGCCCTAATAATAATAATCCTAAGGAAAACAATAGGGCCTTCGCCCTTTCAGGGCTTGGGCCCTAATTATAATAATAATAGTAAAGAAAAATAATCCCAAGGAAAACAATAGGGCCTTCGCCCTTTCAGGGCTTGGGCCCTAATAATAATCGTTAGGAAAACAATAGGGCCTTCGCCCTTTCAGGGCTTGGGCCCTAATAATCCTTAGGAAAACAATAGGGCCTTCGCCCTTTCAGGGCTTGGGCCCTAATTATCCGGATAACTTATCTGGATACAGATCGCATTTTAATACCAGGTGTAAACGGGGTCTCAGCATTTTGAATCCATGACTCGTTCATTAAGACGGTCATCTGGCGACACCTTATGGTGATTTAGGGTTATGTTTAAAAGTATCGTTCTTTACAGCGATTTTTAATTGACTCCTGTTAAACCAATCTCGTAACATTATTGTGTAACCGATTTAATTTGATCAGCCTTACCTAGGGTAACAGCCCTATAGTGTCTTATTATTCTAAATTATTGAATTTATTGATCAAATTTACTAATGAAAAATGAAGCATACATTTATTAAGACTAGGCTGCCCTGCAGATTAGGCTACAATATGCAGATTTAAATATACCATTTATCAAATAATCTGTTTATTTTTAGGTTACACATTACATTGTTTAAAAAATAAAAATCAAATGTGACCCGCTCTGGCGAAATGAGTTGGAAGTTGCAACCTTCCATTTTAAGATATGGGCCGATTATGTGGAAAAACCATGAAATAAAAAAAAAAAAAAAAAAAATAATATATATAATATATATATATATATATATTTGCTAATTTCAAAGAACAGACATTCAAAAATAATCTCACAGGGTTTCGTAGTCGAGATAATTGAGTAAAGGTATTTAAATAACGATTAAAGTTGTCAAAGCTTTAAATTCGCTGAAATAAACATTGCTCTTCTCAACTCCCCTCGTCACCTCTGAGCATTTCCCGGGTATCCCCTGAAACGTTGAACTCACTGGAGGCTTCTAACCTAAACTGCGTGAGTATATTTATCTGCAAGAAGAATATAGCCTATGTAAGGCTGTAACGATCGCGACACTCAGATCCACGAACCTGTGTCGCGGTGTGAGAAGACAGAATCACGACACCGACACGTCCCTTCAACTCCCGAAGTTATCCTTCACGTCCAGACCCAATGCTAGACAACATCTTTAAATTACTATTAGTATTATTTGAAGTTAACATTATAAAATACGTAGACTTACACCACAAAACTTAAATTATTACTAAATTTTTTTAAATTGGGCAATTTCAGCATTATGGAGGAGATCCAATTCCCAGATAATTAAATATTTTAATAAATTGGCCTATGTGAACCACACTGCACAAACCAAAAGTAATACTCACCGGATGAAGAAGGGTTGACTCTCTCCAGAACATAAAATCTTTATTTTATTTTCCGTGTTCGCATTTATGAGGAAAAACAATCCGAACGTGACCGTTCTCTGGAAGCAGCACTAAAACTTTCACATAGCTTAAACATGCAAGCACAAAGCCTTTCTTTAAAGTAAATTTCGTTTTAAAATAATTATCTTAATTTAAATCAATGTTTCATCAACCAATTACTAGGATTTAATAATAAGAAATAAATTGCAGACAATAGGCTAGGCCTAATCACGACGCGGCACGAACGAAGCTTGTCTCATGAACCGAAAGTCAGCGTATAAGGTATCCTCACAGACATATATATTGAAATGTCTACTTTTAAAGACAACCATTCAAAATGAAAGAAAACAGACTGCTCTCTGCTTATGTGGGCTAAAAACTGAATTTCTCTCTGACTCCTCTTCAATCTTTCTGATTTTAGAACATTTTTGTAAAAGTGACTTTTTAATTATTTATTTCAAAAAAATTAAAAATAAGTTGAGTTTCAGCCTCGTTAAATTGCATTTATATGTTAATCTATTTGGTCAAATTAAGCTATATAAAATAAATAGTTTATCCCTTAAAATGCTATGGATTTTGAAAGATATATCAAAAAAAAAAAAAAAAAAAAAAAAAACGGGCAAAAAAACTTTAAAAGCGATTTTCTTAGGTTTTCAATTGGAAAAAAGGGCAGACGACCAGAATTCAAATCTGTATATCTTTACAACCATTCAAGGTATGACCAAGGTATCATTTGAAAGCTTACAGTGTCCTCTTTCCATTAATATCAAAATCTCAATTTTTAAATTTGGGTCACTGTGACTAATTTTGCTGGATCAGGTCGGTCACAAATGTGTTTTTTATTGTAGTATTATTTTATACAGAAATACATTATAATTATATATAATATACAAAATATAACCGTGGGCGCGATTAAACAGTGTTACAATAAAACTCAACATTGTGTTTTTTAAAAATAAATTCAAATAATACAAATCCCGAAATTGCGCTAATTTTAAAATTAAACTAAAACTCATGGCTGCACAAGCATTCATAACTGTGCGCGCCAACAGCGAGGAACCAGCAGAACAGAGTGAACGTTCATTCTGTTTAGTTCAATCCTACTTAATAGGAATTTATTTAAAATGCTTGCTCTACTCCACAACATTAATGTCTTGTGCGGATATCTGTATTTTGACTTTCGGTTTTAAGTAAGCGATTTAAAAGTTCCCGAGTCCCAGCGGAGTCACACGTTGATTAACCGGTGGGAATATACACAATAGGCCTAACTGATATTGAACACAAGAGGGCAGTATAGCACTACGTATGACTCAGATTATTTTTTCTTCTTCTGAATTTTACAACCTGGCTGTTTTTGAACGTAAACATAATTCTTAAATGAAAAAAGGGAAAAACTGCTTTAATTATAATATTTGTATAATTTAATTTAGAAACAAATGATGTATAATTACATTTTTAGAAGATATGAGGCTTTTAGTGTTTACTTTTTTGACATTACTTTAATCTTTTGCCAAAGTTGCACATGCCTACTGGCTAATAAATGTGATGTATCTGTCGAGCTATCTGTATCTATCTGTTTCAAGCAATTTCAAGCATGCTAAGAGTCCCAAAAGTATCAAAAAAGAATGTTAAAGTTTGATTTGTTGCCACAGCAACAGTATCAAAGATATCAAGAATCCATTCACAGGTCTACATCTGCTGTATTTTTACATTATACAGATGAAGTTTGAAGCAAATCGGTTAAAAATAAGAGGGTGATATCAAAGCATTTTGAAAGTGACACACTTCCTGCTGCCAGTTGGTGGCGCTATAACTTTGACTCACAATAGTCACATCCATGTAATCAGCCTCTTACAGTGAACACACTGCTGAAGTTTCATCAAGATCAGTTAATGTATGCTGAAGTTATAACACACTTCCTGTTTCACGTTTCTCGCCATAATTTTGTTTCCTCGCCACGGCCAAACCGTTCGAGATATCAAAAATCCCCTCGCAAACTTTCATCCTCAATGCCTTGACTTCATGCTGACCGAGTTTCGTGCCGTGTGTTTGAATTCTCTAGGAGGAGTATTGCACATTCCATTGCGAGCGTTTTACAAACAAACCTCAATAGCCGACTTCCTGTTTGGCTGGGGTAAAAAGTAAGAGCGTGAGGTATAGATGAAACGATGAGATCAACATGTGTACCGAGTTTCATATTATTACATGCAAGCGTGTTTGATTTATGGACCAAGTGTTCGGACCCCGTTCCAGGGGGCGCTGTCTAGCCCCCCTGCCACACCCAGGTACCATCTTCAGCCCGGCTCTGATGGCTGTGGGATCTGACCTGTGTGCAAAGTTTCAAGAGTTTTCAAACCCGTTAAGGGCCCCAAAAGCCGCTAAGAGTCTCAAAATCATAAAAAAAAAGAATTTTAAAGTTTGATGCGTTGCCACGGCAACAGTATCAAAGATATCAAGAATCCATTCACAGGTCTTCATCTGCTATGTATTTACATTATACAGATTAAGTTTGAAGCACATCGGGTAAAAATAAAAGGGTGAGTTCAAAGCATTTTGAAAGTGACACACTTCCTGCTACCAGTTGGTGGCGCTATAACTTTGACTCACAATAGTCACATCCATGTGATCGTCCTCTTACAGCGAACACACTGCTGAAGTTTCATCAAGATCAGTTAATGTATGCTGAAGTTATAACACACTTCCTGTTTCACGTTTCTCGCCATAATTTCGTTTCCTCGCCATGGCCAAACCGTTCGAGATATCAAAAATCCCCTCGCAAACTTTCATCGTCAATGCCTTGACTTCATGCTGACCGAGTTTCGTGCCGTGTGTTTGAATTCTCTAGGAGTAGTACTTCAAATTCCATTGCGAGTGTTTTATGAACAACCCTAAATAACCGACTTCCTGTTGGGCTGGGGTAAAAAGTAATAGTATGAGGTATATATGAACGATGAGATCAACATGTGTACCGAGTTTCATATTATTACATACAAGCGTGTTTGAGTTATGGACCAAGTTTTCGGACCCCGTTCCAGGGGGCGCTGTCTAGTCCCCCTGCCACGCCCGGGTACCATCTTCAGCCCGGCCCTGATGGCCGCGGGTTCTGACCCGTGTGCTAAGTTTCAAGAGTTTTTGAGCATGTTAAGGGCCCCAAAAGTGCCCGAATAGTCGTATAAATAATAATAATAATAATAAATATAGCTGCGAGCAGCGATGAAGGGCCCAAGCCGGTGGCACCGCAACCCCGGTTCCTTAGTTACCTAAAAGCACCAGGGTGGCCATGCCACTGGCTTTGGCCCTTCATCGCGGATCACAGCTATATATATATATATATATATATATACTGTATATACATATATATATATGAAGCCGGTGGCACCGCCACCCTGGTGCCTTTAGGTTTATTGTGCACGACATGCAAAATGTAACCCTGCTTTGACTGATGCAAGCTCTACAGCACAGTTTATAGTAAGAAAGAATATAGTAAGAAAGAAAAGTAAGCTGTTACTCTGAGATGGTTTGGGAAACAAACATTCATCATGTCGCATTGGTTTTAGTTACTTGTCCTCGAACAGAGCCCTAATCTGTTTATATTTCAGTTACACATTCTACATTGATTAAAAAAGAAAAATCAAATGTGTTTTTAATTCATACAGAAATAAAATATTTATAATTCAGCTGAGAATAAAGTTAGTTCAAATTTTAAGAAAAACAAATATATGATCTGAAATATAGCACATTCATTTTTAAATTCATTCAGGTTCAATTACCAAAAATACAATCTTAATTTAATTTAAAGCAAATAATAAATCTAAAATATATGGGTTATATGCATATTTTGTAAAAAAAGAAAAAAAAAAGAAAGAAAGATATATATCCAAAAACACAAGGCCTTAAACTTTAACAAGGGTGCAACTCTTATCACTACAACAAACATAGTCACACACACAAGTCAAGTCACTTACATTTTAGATGCAATATTGACTTTTTAGATGCAATATTGACTTTTTTCTGTTTCAGCAGAGAAAATAGTTAAACAAAGATCACAGCGACCCATCGCGCATCTCAAAGCAATGTGTTTTCTCATTACTGAATGATTCAGCATTTTGAATCCATGACTCGTTCATTAAGACGGTCATCTGGCGACACCTTATGGTGATTTAGGGTTATGTTTAAAAGTATCGTTCTTTACAGCGATTTTTAATTGACTCCTGTTAAACCAATCTCGTAACATTATTGTGTAACCGATTTAATTTGATCAGCCTTACCTAGGGTAACAGCCCTATAGTGTCTTATTATTCTAAATTATTGAATTTATTGATCAAATTTACTAATGAAAAATGAAGCATACATTTATTAAGACTAGGCTGCCCTGCAGATATTAGGCTACAATATGCAGATTTAAATATACCATTTATCAAATAATCTGTTTATTTTTAGGTTACACATTACATTGTTTAAAAATAAAAATCAAATGTGACCCGCTCTGGCGAAATGAGTCGGAAGTTGCAACCTTCCATTTTAAGATATGGGCCGATTATGTGGAAAAACCATGAAATAAAAAAAAATATATATAAATATTTTTTTTTGCTAATTTCAAAGAACAGACATTCAAAAATAATCTCACAGGGTTTCGTAGTCGAGATAATTGAGTAAAGGTATTTAAATAACGATTAAAGTTGTCAAAGCTTTAAATTCGCTGAAATAAACATTGCTCTTCTCAACTCCCCTCGTCACCTCTGAGCATTTCCCGGGTATCCCCTGAAACGTTGAACTCACTGGAGGCTTCTAACCTAAACTGCGTGAGTATATTTATCTGCAAGAAGAATATAGCCTATGTAAGGCTGTAACGATCGCGACACTCAGATCCACGAACCTGTGTCGCGGTGTGAGAAGACAGAATCACGACACCGACACGTCCCTTCAACTCCCGAAGTTATCCTTCACGTCCAGACCCAATGCTAGCTACAACATCTTTAAATTATAGCTATTAGTATTATTTGAAGTTAACATTATAAAATACGTAGACTTACACCACAAAACTTAAATTATTACTAAATTTTAAAATTGGGCAATTTCAGCATTATGGAGGAGATCCAATTCCCAGATAATTAAATATTTTAATAAATTGGCCTATGTGAACCACACTGCACAAACCAAAAGTAATACTCACCGGATGAAGAAGGGTTGACTCTCTCCAGAACATAAAATCTTTATTTTATTTTCCGTGTTCGCATTTATAAAACAATCCCGAACGTGACCGTTCTCTGGAAGCAGCACTAAAACTTTTTAAAGTAAAATTTCGTTTTAAAATAATTATCTTAATTTAAATCAATGTTTCATCAACCAATTACTAGGATTTAATAATAAGAAATAAATTGCAGACAATAGGCTAGGCCTAATCACGACGCGGAGACGCGCGGCACGTGAACTGAAGCTTGTCTCATGAACCGAAAGTCAGCGTATAAGGTATCCTCACAGACATATATATTGAAATGTCTACTTTTAAAGACAACCATTCAAAATGAAAGAAAACAGACTGCTCTCTGCTTATGTGGGCTAATCCGTATGAAAACTGAATTTCTCTCTGACTCCTCTTCAATCTTTCTGATTTTAGAACATTTTGTAAAAGTGACTTTTTAATTATTTATTTCAAAAAAATAAAAATAAGTTGAGTTTCAGCCTCGTTAAATTGCATTTATATATGTTAATCTATTTGGTCAAATTAAGCTATATAAAATAAATAGTTTATCCCTTAAAATGCTATGGATTTTTGAAAGATATCAAAAAAAAAAAAAAAAAAAAAACGGGCAAAAAAACTTTAAAAGCGATTTTTCTTAGGTTTTCAATTGGAAAAAAAGGGCAGACGACCAGAATTCAAATCTGTATATCTTTACAACCATTCAAGGTATGACCAAGGTATCATTTGAAAGCTTACAGTGTCCTCTTTCCATTAATATCAAAATCTCAATTTTTAAATTTGGGTCACTGTGACTAATTTTGCTGGATCAGGTCGGTCACAAATGTGTTTTTTATTGTAGTATTATTTTATACAGAAATACATTATAATTATATATAATATACAAAATATAACCGTGGGCGCGATTAAACAGTGTTACAATAAAACTCAACATTGTGTTTTTTAAAAATAAATTCAATAATACAAATCCCGAAATTGCGCTAATTTTAAAATAAACTAAAACTCATGGCTGCAAAGCATTCATAACTGTGCGCGCCAACAGCGAGGAACCAGCAGAACAGACGTGAACGTTCATTCTGTTTAGTTCAATCCTACTTAATAGGAATTTATTTAAAATGCTGCTCTACTCCACAACATTAATGTCTTGTGCGGAATTCTGTTTTGACTTTCGGTTTAAAGTAAGCGATTTAAA
>NW_024121437.1:0-22500 GCF_016745375.1 Pimephales promelas
ATAGATTATGTATTTATAAATATATACAGAATTTAAGCGCAAATAATTCTTAAATATATACATGCATGCATGGGTATTTATATATACAAAATAATTATATACAGCACACACAAATATATTATGTAAACACAGACTTTTATTTTGGATGCGATTAATCGCAATTAATTTTTGCACAGCCCTAAAAAAATATATTATTTATATATAAAATATTTATATTTATATATAAATATAAATTATACATACATCTACATACAGTATATACATGAAAATATTTCTTAAATATATACAAGCATGTGTGTGTGTGTATTTATATATAAAAAATAATTATACACACAGTGCACCCACATATATTATGTAAACACAAACTTTTATTTGGGATGTGATTAATCGCGATTAATCATTTAACAGCCCTATCTAGAATACATATTTTCTATGATTTTTTTTTAAAAAGAGGCCAACCGATTCATCGGTTTCGCCTATATATATCGGCACCGATAGTTGATTGGTGGAAATGTCGTTATCGGCAAAAATTCGATTTTCCGGGTTACGTCGGTTGCGGGAGAGGCTGAGAAGTGCGCGCGTCATTACACAGCAGAGAGACTGCCGTAATTATACAAAGCGAGAGCGCCCTCTAGAGGACACATAACACACTATCACTGGCTGAGGTGTTTACGTTAACACGCGCGAGACTGCGCCGCAGCACAGAGAATACAGAACACTAAAGTACATATTGCCATATCATTATAAAGTAATTCATTTATTGACTAGATGCTGATTTCGCAGAGAAATAACAGCAGTGCGTTTGAGGAATAACATTAACGGCTACCTCTAGCGATTAAAGCAATGTGACAAAAACACACGCAGACCTGACCCGAATGTTTTATGGCGCAATTGTTTCCGTCTATTTCCATTATTTTATATCCGGCTGGTCACTTTTATGCATCCATTAGCCGACGAAGTTGCTTATTTAAAATTCGTAATGCGATTGCTTTCTCGACATTGATATCATGCAGCCTACAGAAACGTAAACAAATCAGAAACGCGTTCGATTTAAGATCGTTTTAATCACTACAGTATGTTTTTTATTTTGATTAGATAATAAATAAAGTGAGACACTATAGGCTATATTATGTATAAATAATACAGGTCTTTATTACATTTTAATGGCCATCTTCAAGCACGACTCTTTGGATTTATATGAAATGGTAACACTTTACAATAAGATGCCATTTTTTTAACTAAGGTTAATTCAAGTGGTGGAAGTATTATTGATTGTTTTTATCTTTTTATCTGTTATTACCTTAGTTAATGTTCTATGCACTAACATGAATATAAAGGTACAATTGTTTTGCTTCTCATATTAATACATGCAGTAAAAACGTATATTGCATAATGCATATGGTTGATGAAAGCTAGCGAATACACCCTTGTTTACAAATGGGACTTGCAAAGTGTTACCTATGAAATGTACGCATGTTTTTAGATTATAGCAAACGAAACCTGTAATATTTTATGTATAGAGTTTTAATATATTCATATTTATATATTTATGTAATTTAACACATTTCAGTTCAGCACTGTTTTATTGTGAGTATTATGTTTGTTTTTTAATCCAGTAACCATTAAAAAAAAATATTGGTTGAATAATCGGTTATCGGCATACGGTCAAACCTAAATATCGGTATCGGTCAACCTCTAGTTTAATTAAGTTTAATCACTTCATTAAAAACTAGAGATCGACCGATAGTGGATTTTACCGATACCGATATTTAGGTTTGGCCGTACATGCCGATAACCGATTATTCAACCGATATTTTTTTTTTATGGAGACTGGGTTAAAAAACAAACATAATTTCTCAAATTCTGTTTCCTTTTTTTCCTATGTAAAATATAAAAAAAAAATATGTAGAATGAATTCATATATAATTTAATACTTTATATACAGTGTATAAATATATGTATATCCTCTGCCATCTCACAATCCCCTGCTGTGACACACACACACACACGCACACCTCCACCGCAGCACTCCTCACACTCTCGCCTCACGCTGGGGCTTCAGTGATGTGGACGCCTGACCTCGTGCACACACACCTTTCCTGACCTTTAACCTTCAGTGAAGCTGATAAGCTGACGTGACCGGCTCTGACCTGAGAGAGAGAGAGAATCTGAATCGTGTGTGTGTGTGTGTGTGTGTCAGGAGAGAGCGGGGGAGGAACAGTACAACAGCTCGGCGGCAATTACAATAATTTCAAATTAATATGAGGATTCTGGTGCAAGCTTATCTGCATAGTGGAAGCACTTCCACATCAATCAAAATTCAGTGGTGTATTACCCACCCCCCCCCCCCCCCCACACACACACACACACACTGCCATACATATTCAACGCTGTTCACGCTGCTTTCCCCCACAAAGATAACCAGATTTGTACATTTTCTGAAGGAAATATGTTTTACTCCGTGACGCTATAGGCTGTTGCCAGGGGGTTGCTAAGGTGTTGTTTATAGGTTCAGCATGTGGTTGCACCATTTCCTTTCTTTTCTGCATGTTTGTTGGTCGCACCACATGACTTCAGTTTGGCAAGTAAAGTTTTTCAGACATTAATAAATGAATTAAAATCATGCTCATCACAGATTGTTTGTGTTTATGCCATATGGATACACTTTTTAATGTATGGAAAAAGAAGTGTAATGTTGGAGTGAGCGAATGTTAATCGAGTAATCATGGCGTTGTGAGAGCGATGGAGAGACGCTGAAGTGTTTGGATGTGTTTTGTTCCACGCAGCGTCTCGTAACCTCAAGTGCCGCCCACTTGAGAATGTCAAACAGAGGAAGGAAAGCGCTTGACGGCGTTTGGCTTTTTGTTCTCGCACACAATCATCATTTCCACTGCGCTCATCACTTTCTGTCCAGATCACACGCCGAAAATAGGGCGGATTAACCAAGCGTCTCCTCCAGCCTCAGTTCCCGTCTCGCCACCGCAACCGTCACTGAAGTGTGCCAGTGGTCATGTGATGAGGAACTCTTGCTCACACTGAACAAACTCAGTGCTAATCCCATTAATGCAAAATCTGATGCTTTTATTTAACCTGATGACAGATGATATTTTACTATCATTTACTATCAATTTTATGTTTATCCAAATTTTATTTATTTTGGATTATGGATTATTTTTTTCGTTTTAATATTTTTTACTTAAATTAAAATTTACTTAATTTAAATTGACTAATTTAGTTAATTTGTAATGTAAAAAGCATATCTAATTTACTTAAATTATGAAACGTATACAATTTAACATCAAAGTATTAAAAGTTTAACAAAAATTGGCCCACAAGTTCTGTTTCCTTTTTTCCCCCTGGATTCCTATGGTTTATTTTCATTTTATCAATCAAAAAGTATGTCTAAATAATTGAATTATTAAAAACAACAATTGAAAATATATTTATTTTTTTCATTTCTATGAAACTGTGTTTGTTCCTTAAAATAAGGCAGTTTTAAGAATATGTTGTTATTATTATTATTATTACATTGAGACGTCACTAAATTCTACAATAAAACAGTAATATATTTCTGTCACAATATCTTCAAGTTAGGCTCTTGCGTAAGAGCTTTGAGTTTCTGTGTTTGAGAGGACGATGAACCGTGAACATGCCGATAAAGAGGCTCTGGAGATGAAGTTCATGCGTCCATGTCTTCATATAGTGATATGTGTGATATGTGTGTGATGTATGTAATGTGTGATATGTGAAATACTGTTATAGTTTTTATTGTTAGATTTTCTGATTTCATTTTAATTTTAGTTAAAATTTTTGTCATTTTGTTGGGTGTTCTTTTTCTCTCATTTATATTATTATTAAATGAATATTAAATGAAATGTTATTTTTTATGAAAAATATTTTTTTAGTAATTTTAGTAACTAAATGAAATTCAAGATTCTAACAAGATTTGCTAAAAAACAAATGATCTGAGTCATACAATTCACATTATTATTATTATTATTATTTACATAAATAATTTTAGGGAAAGAATCCAAGGCGAAGTCGATGCTTAGGTGAAATCTCTCCATGAAATCCCCAGAGCAATGAAAGAGCCTCTTCCTGTGGGTTTGTGCTGTGTGAATCAAAGGCAGCCGCCGCGGGACTGTGTGTGTGTGTGTGTGTGTGTGTGTGAGGGTGCGAATCCCTCCGCGAGGACACCTCATTTACAGACACAACATTCTGTGGATAAAGAAGCTTTTTAAACGATTCAACTCTTAGTTCCTCAGCGCTGCCTTTCTGACGCAGATCCCCTCATTGTTTCATCCGTTTCTGTACGAGCCAACCGAGGCTCTCCATCTCTCCATCTCTCCACCCTTCTCTCCATCTCTCCATCCCTCCATCTCTCCATCCCTCCTTCTCTCCATCCCTCCTTCTCTCCATCTCTCCTCTCCATCCCTCCATCTCTCCTCTCAATCTCTATTACTCTCCATCCTTCTCTCCTTCCCTCCATCTCTCCATTCCTCCTTCCCTCCATCTCTCCATTCCTCCATCCCTCCATCTCTCCTCTCAATCTCTATTACTCTCCATCCTTCTCTCCATCTCTTCATCTCTCCATCTCTCCATCCTTCTCTCCATCTCTCCATATCTACATCTCTCCTTCTCTCCATCTCTCCATCTCCTCATCTCTCCATCCTTCTCTCCTTCCCTCCATCTCTCCATCCCTCCTTCTCTCCATCTCTCCATCTCCTCATCTCTCCATCTCTCCTTCCCTCCATCTCTCCATCCCTCCTTCTCTCCATCCCTCCATCTCTCCTCTCAATCTCTATTACTCTCCATCCTTCTCTCCATCTCTTCATCTCTCCATCCTTCTCTCCATCTCTCCATATCTACATCTCTCCTTCTCTCCATCTCTCCATCTCCTCATCTCTCCATCCTTCTCTCCTTCCCTCCATCTCTCCATCCCTCATTCTCTCCATCTCTTCATCTCTCCATCTCTCCATCCTTCTCTCCATCTCTCCATATCTACATCTCTCCTTCTCTCCATCTCTTTATCTCTGCATCTCTCCATCCTTCTCTCCATCTCTCCAGCTCTCCTTCTCTCCATCCCTCCATCTCTCCTCTCAATCTCTATTACTCTCCATCCTTCTCTCCTTCCCTCCATCTCTCCATTCCTCCTTCTCTCCATCTCTCCGTCTCTCCATCCCTCCTTCTCTCCATCTCTCCATCTCTACATCTCTCCTTCCCTCCATCTCTCCATCTCTCCTTCTCTCCATCTCTCCTCTCAATCTCTATTACTCTCCATCCTTCTCTCCTTCCCTCCATCTCTCCATCCCTCCATCTCTCCATCTCTCCATCTCTCCTTCCCTCCATCTCTCCATCCCTCCTTCTCTCCATCTCTCCATCTCCTCATCTCTCCATCTCTCCATCCCTCCATCTCTCCATCTCTCCATCTCTCCTTCCCTCCATCTCTCCATCCCTCCTTCTCTCCATCTCTCCATCTCCTCATCTCTCCATCTCTCCTTCCCTCCATCTCTCCATCCCTCCTTCTCTCCATCCCTCCATCTCTCCTCTCAATCTCTATTACTCTCCATCCTTCTCTCCATCTCTTCATCTCTCCATCCTTCTCTCCATCTCTCCATATCTACATCTCTCCTTCTCTCCATCTCTCCATCTCCTCATCTCTCCATCCTTCTCTCCTTCCCTCCATCTCTCCATCCCTCATTCTCTCCATCTCTTCATCTCTCCATCTCTCCATCCTTCTCTCCATCTCTCCATATCTACATCTCTCCTTCTCTCCATCTCTTTATCTCTGCATCTCTCCATCCTTCTCTCCATCTCTCCAGCTCTCCTTCTCTCCATCCCTCCATCTCTCCTCTCAATCTCTATTACTCTCCATCCTTCTCTCCTTCCCTCCATCTCTCCATTCCTCCTTCTCTCCATCTCTCCGTCTCTCCATCCCTCCTTCTCTCCATCTCTCCATCTCTACATCTCTCCTTCCCTCCATCTCTCCATCTCTCCTTCTCTCCATCTCTCCTCTCAATCTCTATTACTCTCCATCCTTCTCTCCTTCCCTCCATCTCTCCATCCCTCCATCTCTCCATCTCTCCATCTCTCCTTCCCTCCATCTCTCCATCCCTCCTTCTCTCCATCTCTCCATCTCCTCATCTCTCCATCTCTCCATCCCTCCATCTCTCCATCTCTCCATCTCTCCTTCCCTCCATCTCTCCATCCCTCCTTCTCTCCATCTCTCCATCTCCTCATCTCTCCATCTCTCCTTCCCTCCATCTCTCCATCCCTCCTTCTCTCCATCCCTCCATCTCTCCTCTCAATCTCTATTACTCTCCATCCTTCTCTCCATCTCTTCATCTCTCCATCCTTCTCTCCATCTCTCCATATCTACATCTCTCCTTCTCTCCATCTCTCCATCTCCTCATCTCTCCATCCTTCTCTCCTTCCCTCCATCTCTCCATCCCTCATTCTCTCCATCTCTTCATCTCTCCATCTCTCCATCCTTCTCTCCATCTCTCCATATCTACATCTCTCCTTCTCTCCATCTCTTTATCTCTGCATCTCTCCATCCTTCTCTCCATCTCTCCAGCTCTCCTTCTCTCCATCCCTCCATCTCTCCTCTCAATCTCTATTACTCTCCATCCTTCTCTCCTTCCCTCCATCTCTCCATTCCTCCTTCTCTCCATCTCTCCGTCTCTCCATCCCTCCTTCTCTCCATCTCTCCATCTCTACATCTCTCCTTCCCTCCATCTCTCCATCTCTCCTTCTCTCCATCTCTCCTCTCAATCTCTATTACTCTCCATCCTTCTCTCCTTCCCTCCATCTCTCCATCCCTCCATCTCTCCATCTCTCCATCTCTCCTTCCCTCCATCTCTCCATCCCTCCTTCTCTCCATCTCTCCATCTCCTCATCTCTCCATCTCTCCATCCCTCCATCTCTCCATCTCTCCATCTCTCCTTCCTCCATCTCTCCTTCCCTCCATCTCTCCATCCCTCCTTCTCTCCATCTCTCCATCTCCTCATCTCTCCATCTCTCCTTCCCTCCATCTCTCCATCCCTCCTTCTCTCCATCTCTCCATCTTTCCATCCCTCCATCTCTCCATCCCTCCATCTCTCCATCCCTCCTTCTCTCCATCCCTCCATCTCTCCATCCCTCCTTCTCTCCATCTCTCCATCTTTCCATCCCTCCATCTCTCCATCCCTCCATCTCTCCATCCCTCCTTCTCTCCATCCCTCCTTCTCTCCATCCCTCCATCTCTCCATCCCTCCTTCTCTCCATCCCTCCTTCTCTCCATCCCTCCATCTCTCCATCTCTCCTTCTCTCCATCTCTCCATCTCTCCTTCCCTCCATCTCTCCGTCAGTCCAAATGAAATGAAATCTGACGGCCCGGTTTGTTAGATTAGCTCTATGATAATCTGAACACACAGCCTCCGATATCCCGGGATGAGATTACAGCCACTATAAAACACAGACACACACACACACACACACACACACTCGTCTCATCCGCTTGACCATTGAGAGACAGTGAAAAGAATCTGCTGCTTATAATAGAGGTTGATTGAGAGTGTTTAATTATAGCCCAGTATTAGATTGCTGATATTGTAGCTCAACTTCCGTTTTCTCCCTTGGTTTTTCTGCTTTTATAATCTATAATTAATATAATTTTGGGTAAAAGTGTCTCCTATATGCATATGTGTAAATGCATATATATTGTTCATTTGTTTTTGAAAAAGATGAATATTTACATTCAGCCTGGATTCGTTAAATTGATAATAAGTGACAGTAATGACTTTTACATTGTTAAACAAAAATACATATTTTAATAAATGAACTGAACTATCTATTCTACCAATGCTGAAATCCTGAACAAAATGCATCATGGTAAAGCATTTTAAATGTTCCTTTCTAAAAAATGTATTTGATATACATTCAGAAAGTCTTCTAGTTTTATGAAGTTGTCAGTACCGTTAAACATGAACACTGTGTTTTCTAGACACTGCAACATTGCATATCTAATCAACTGACGAACAGTCATTATTATGTCAATGATCACTCTATACGTCATTGCTGTCTTTGAAAGGCTTTTTATCTTTTAAACACATGTTTACTATAATTTGTATAACTTTTAGAATTATTTTTTATGATTTAATTACTAAATAGCTTTTCATTAAACTCACACACCCCTTCAGTTCGTTCCCTGATGCAATACAATATTTAATGCACTGTCGACAACAAAGAATGCAATATATTTTGTATCTCTTTGTATTTTATATCAATATTCAGAAGTATTTTGGACAAAAGTAATCTAAAAGTAATCGGATTACATTTCCTAAATTGTGTAATGCAGTTACATTACTAACTACAATTTTTGTCACGTAATTTAGAATCATTAACAGACTACAATTTTATAAGTAGTCTACTCAGCACTATATATATATAATCACTTCACACATGATTATTTAACCCCGCCCCTGCTGTGATGTCATATTCTAGAGAGTTTGAATAATCATTAGATATTCATGAGGTTCAAACCATCCCATCTGACACCAGACCTAATGATAACCAGTTTATATGACTAAAGTCAAGTTAATTCAAAGAAAAGCTCGACTATATTGATATTGATATTTAAATGTACCAGTGAGATAGTGTGACAGTGTATGAAAGAAAAAAATGTGTGTGTGTGTGTGTGAGGGAGAAAGAGGCTGAGCACATAATGTTGGCAGTGACACACAGCGTGAACATACTGTGCTGGTTAAACAAACAGAGAGTGTTCACTGTGTCCTTTATTACACACACACGCACTCATGGTCTTATTATAGCACACAGGAAATATACCAAATATACCCTCACACTCACAGGAGTGTGTACTAGTGAGAGCTGGACAATCTGGCTTAGCTTTACCCCACACATCTTGAGCTAACTATAGACATCTTTACAGTGGTAGAATCTGAAACAAACTAAAATAGCATTATTTACTCTACTTGTTAATGCTGTTTCACATTGTTCCATCCTCAGGAGATTTATAGGGAGCGTTTTGTGCCCGCAGTGCATCAGTGTAAAGCCTCGTGGTGATTCGGCTGTTTCTGGCGAACCCTTGGTGGACGTTTGCCAACCAAAACCTGCTCTCCTCTCTGAAGAGGACGAGGTCATTCCCCTGTCTCTCTTAAACACTGATTGTCTTTCTTATCTGGTGTCTGATGTCTCTTTTATCAGGTTTGGCTTTAGAATTGCTTCACCAGAGAGTTGCTGCCGAATCCGCTTTTCAAGTCGTAGTTGTCAGTGGCATGTATTCTTCATATATAAATGTGGATTAGATGCAGAACTGGAGACCACACGCTTAAAGGACTCTAATGGTTAGTTCATCCTCATGACCCATAGATCACAAAAGGAGATGTTCATGCTGCACTGTAAAAATGAATACAACTGAATATGTTAAATCTAATCAATAAAATTGAGGCCACAGATTACAATCAAAATTATTAATTAAATTTAACAAATTAGAATTGAGTAATAATTAACCAAATTAATGACTTAAAAGTTAACCATTTAAAATGAGTAGAATTCACAATTGTTTTAAACAAAATATCAGAAAAACAGACTGCACTGTAAAAATTAGTATGACTGAATATGTTAAATCTAATCAATAAAATTGAAAAATTATCAATTATCAATTAAAAATTATGAATTTAAATAATGATTATGTTAAAACTAGGGCTTTTTTTATTAATTTTATTTTACTAATCTAATTTTATTGATTAGATTTAACATATTCAGTTGTATTCATTTTTACAGTGCAGCATGAACATTGATCATAGCATCTCCTTTTGTGATCTAGGGGTCATGAGGATGAACTAACCATTAGAGTCCTTTAAGCGTGTGGTCTCAATTTGTCGAGGCTAACGCACATGTAATGCAACATGTACTTTGTTTTCCCCTGCATTGACTGACAGCAATCCTGTCTTTGTGTTGAGAGAATCGTGATGCTTATTGTAGTTTCTCATCTCACTGACGACAAAACGTTCAGTATTCCTCAAAACAAATAAAATCAGAAAGTTATGCAAACCTGCAATAATTAAATGTTAACGCAGATGTGTTTAATCTCGCGTCATTAGCCAGTGTCTCTGCTGCTGAAAGGTTTGTAGATGTGTGTTTCCTTCAGCCTGAGGCGTACTCATTTCACTGTAGGTGTGAAAGGGCCTTTACTTTCAACAAAAAAGATAACACTTTTATTATTATTATTATAAAAAAAAAAAAAAGCAAGCCCAGGTGAGAAAAATTAATGCAAAAGAAGCATAACGCATTACTTTCCATACAAAGTAGTTACTAAGTTTCTTTTGTTTTGGGGGAGTAACGCAATATTTAGACTTTCCCCAACCGTGATCGTGACCATGACTGTCAAGCTCAGCAACACCATAAACACACCGTACATGTGAACTGTGTTCCTCTGATTCTCCTGAAACTGGCCAACAGCTTCATCCCTTAACCCCTACAGCAGTGCACTCAACTGTGCTGAATGTGTAGTCTACGTGATATGCCGTATATCCACTAGGAAATGTCAAAGATCTCCGTATACCCACTTTAAAAAGCGCGAGGATTCGTAACAACATCGTTTTGTGAACGAACTTTCATTCATAAATTCACCCGCCCGCCGCGACGCCGCGAATCCAGCAACACATGTAACTTAGCCTACTGTAAACGTCACACACAAACCTTAAAGTGTGTGTGTGTATACTGTACTTGGAGATAATTTGATATTAATTAAACGAAAGGCTGCTTAAGTGTACTTAAAGAGAGTCCACTTTCTTTACTGTTTTCAAAAGTGTGTAATCATGTCAAATGACGTTTCATGTTTTGCATTGTGTTTTAATAATCAGTTGTCTTGTTTGAAATTTTGTTTCCCGATATATAAATAAAGCTCATGATTAAGTACTTGATTCTAAATGTCAGTTTCCATTTAAATCACATTATATTTTAGTAACATAAATGCGTGCCAGGACATTCGGCAAAAAAAAACCTTAAGTAGGGCCTTATGATTTCCGCGATCACGGAATCGCGGACGGAAATTGGTGAATTAACGCGGAATTTTGTGGAATTTTCCATAGTTGGTTTGAAATTCTGTTTTGTGTGGGAGACCGGGGAAGCAAATCTGGGCGACCCAACCCCCCACCCCTCAATCAAAACAATGGAAGCATGGCGAAGCGTTTCTCCGCGGCTCTGCTTTCGTCGTTAGTTAAGAAACTCAACGCTATAAGCTGTCAGTGCCGAGCCGAGCAGCTCGCACAAGACTTATGCAGTGTTTCCCACACATAGTCTAAGGCTATGTTTACACCGAAACGATTCTGAAGAGAAAACACAAAAGTGGCGTTGCATTATCACTTTTTATTCTGCGTTTAGATGAGCGTTATGGGTGGGATATCTGCGTGCATATGGTGACGCAAAAGTGTGTGAAATTCAAAGTAGTATGCACTCCAGGCGGCTAGGTGGCGATGTGAAGCACTGCCACACAACAACACCTGCGTACAACCTTCACCGTCTAGCAGACATTCGCGTTTTTACCGTTTACACGGGAACGCGGCGGTGGTGCGTTTTTAAGATTTCCACTCTGGAGGCTGGTTTTACTTTTTTTGCGTTTTTAAGCCCCAAAAACGCTGTCGCCGTTTAAACGAAAGGCACATCCGATAAAATATTTTTACGTTTTCACCCGCGAGCGTTCTCGTGTAGACAGGGCCTAATTCGCCACCACATATTGTGTTTTGTTCATTTTTGTTTAACACTATTTAAAACACGCAGCATATTCTTTCAGTTGCATTTCCTTTCCTTGCTCTCCCTCCATCTCTCCATCACTCACGCTTCTCTCACACACACAACGTGCACGCATCTGTCTATGAAGCGCCGGACTGGACATAAGCGAACTCCGTGAGCGACACTGGGCGAGAGAGAGACCGAGTGTGGCTTTATTTAAACTGATATAAACTAATTTAATTTATTTTACTGGATAGTTTAATAACCATATTTTGTTGTTACTTGAAGAGTGCAGTGTTGCATCATGCGGTATCCGTCCTGAAAAGGCTACTGAGTAAATGTCTGTTACCTCAATACATTTAAGGTCATTCCTATTTTATTTGTATACATTTTAATCATTAACTTTAAAAGCACACTCTTTTTACGACTCAAATAACAGTCGAGGGTAAAAAAAAACGAATGAATTCCCCAGAATTGAAACGGAAAAAAATGGAATTTGGGAAAAATGAAACGGATTACTTAAAGGTGCTGTATGCGACGTTTAGCGACCTCTAGCGGTGATGTTTCAGAATGCAACAAGAGCGCTCGTGCTCGTGCTCAATCTCAAGAGCGAGCAATCATTCACTACCAGCCACACGGAGACTTTCAACGCAACGCGAAATTATCACACATGCTGGAAACTAATGTAAACTCCCACTGCAGGTACAATAATAGCCTACTTTTATCAGCTTGACGTTGAAGTAATGCTCTGTGCTCGTTCCATGATCATAATGTTACAATAAACTGCATTTAGCCGACATCTGATGTTATATAGCATAAGCCATTTCTCTAACTATTCGTGTATCTTTCACAATCAGCAATGTCAACATAGGGGAATGTATAATATGATAATGAAAACGGTTAGTGAACTAAACTGAACAGTTTCAGTGTATCAGTAAGATCGTAGGAAGTAACAATACTGTACTGAACGCGTCTGGAAATGTGTATAAACAATATGGTAGTGGGATGACGACATTAGTCAGTACGTTAGATCTAGTAAATAAAATAAGTTACATACTAAATGTTATACTAATGTTATCCTGGAACATTATTTTGTATTCATGTAATGTTGTAGCTTGTTATTTCACTAGAGTTTACTATGTTGATCCGCGTTTTCATCCGGAGTCGATCAGGTTCACGTTTTGCCTGACGAGCTTGAGCAGATAAAACTTCTTTTTTTGTTTTTTATATTTATGTGGAGTTTGTGTTGGAGTCTGTGTTGTGCTGGAGGCAGGACGTTTGGGGGGTTATCAGACTCCATGTCGTCAGCTGAAGTGCCGTTGTTCGCATGATAGACTGTAGGATAGAGAGGCTCGGGACTCGGGAGCGCGCATGCACGTCACTTCTGATGGATTTCGCAGGAAATCCGACCCGGAGACCTCGCATATAAATAAGAATATTGGCCTTCAGAGGTAATGGCAAAACCCGAAAAGTGGATCGTTGCAATGTGTGATTACAACCCCTTCAAACACAGGCAATAAAAAAAGGATTCATTTTATAAAAATAGTTACATATAGAACCTTTAAGTGTGCTAAAGTGCATGATCAAACTCCAGCTCTCAGGTCTCATCCGCCCTCCCGCAGGTTCGATCCGCTGCATTGCCGTCGCTAGCCGGTACCGGTTGACAGGATTGGGGGCAAACCTGGTGCGATGTATTCTGAGGTGCCATGCATGAGATTTAAAGCTGTGTGTGTTTCAGAGAAGGAATAATACGAGAGTGAGTCAATGATGAAGTGTTTCATTTTAAGTTAGTTTGTGGCTCTTAAAGGGTTGATGTTGATGATCGAAAGGTCCATTACTCCCCCAGTAGTCCTCGTTGTGCTCCTGGAAGCGAGCGTCCGCTGCGAGTGCGGCGTGTCCCGTATCACTGCTGCACGTGCGTTTGTCTCTGTGGCTTCACTTGTGTAATTACTCGCTCGTTCATGTGTTTTTACACGCCGCTTAACAGTGTGAAATTAACTGCACAAAATAGAAACACTATTAATTGTGTGTCCTTGCAGACGTACTTAAGCGGAGTTAAATGGAAGGAAAACGCTGTGAGTGAAACTAGAGGAGATTGAAGGAGCTCTCGGTGGAGTTAACAGGCGGGTTTACACACGAGAGACCTGAGACACGCTGCAGATTCAACATCGTGGAGAGGTGGCAACACATGAGGGGAAACGTTACAGCATCAGGGGTCACAGGAGTCATATGGGGTCACAGGGGTCACAGGGGTCGGACTGTTCAGACAGACCTGAATAAAGTTTTTTTTAATATGCTTTTATTGAACAATCAGTTTACAGTGTGAAACATCAAAATTAGAACAGAGCAATAAGTATTAACATTAACACAAATATAATATAATATAATAGTAAAAAAAAACACTTCACCAGAACCACAGCACAAAACACACCAGAACTAGACAGTTGCATACATGAGAATAGCAAAGAAAGAAGGAACACAACTAACACACCTAACACACACCAAACACACACCCAACACACCTAATACACATAACGCACAACTAACACACACCAAACACACACCCAACACACCTAATACACATAACGCACAACTAACACACACCTAACACACACCTAAACCACCTAATACACCTAACGCACACCTAACACACAATTAACACACACTAAACACACACCAAACACACACCCAACACACCTAATACACATAACGCACAACTAACACACACCAAACACACACCCAACACACCTAATACACATAACGCACAACTAACACACACCTAACACACACCTAAACCACCTAATACACCTAACGCACACCTAACACACAATTAACACACACTAAACACACACCAAACACACACCCAACACACCTAATACACCTAACGCACAACTAACACACACCAAACACACACCCAACACACCTAATACACATAACGCACAACTAACACACACCTAACACACACCTAAACCACCTAACACACACCTAACACACACCTAAACCACCTAATACATCTAACGCACAACTAACACACACCTAACACACACCTAACACACACCTAACACACCTAACACACACCTAAACCACCTAATACACCTAACACACACCTAACGCACATCTAACACACACTTAACACACACCAAACACACACCCAATACACCTAATACACCTAACGCACACCTAACACACACCTAACACACACCTAACTCACACCTAACACACACCTAACTCACACCTAACACACACCTAAACCACCTAATACACCTAACACACACCTAACGCACATCTAACACACACTTAACACACACCAAACACACACCCAATACACCTAATACACCTAACGCACACCTAACACACACCTAACACACACCTAACACACACCTAACACACACATAACACACCTAATACACCTAACACACACCTAACACACACATAACACACCTAATACACCTAACACACACCTAAACCACCTAATACACCTAACGCACACCTAACACACAATTAACACACACTAAACACACACCAAACACACACCCAACACACCTAATACACCTAACGCACAACTAACACACACCTAACACACACCTAAACCACCTAACACACACCTAACACACACCTAAACCACCTAATACATCTAACGCACAACTAACACACACCTAACACACACCTAACACACACCTAACACACCTAACACACACCTAAACCACCTAATACACCTAACACACACCTAACGCACATCTAACACACACTTAACACACACCAAACACACACCCAATACACCTAATACACCTAACGCACACCTAACACACACCTAACGCACACCTAACACACACCTAACACACACCTAACTCACACCTAACACACACCTAAACCACCTAATACACCTAACACACACCTAACGCACATCTAACACACACTTAACACACACCAAACACACACCCAATACACCTAATACACCTAACGCACACCTAACACACACCTAACACACACCTAACACACACCTAACACACACATAACACACCTAATACACCTAACACACACCTAACACACACATAACACACCTAATACACCTAACACACACCTAAACCACCTAATACACCTAACGCACACCTAACACACAATTAACACACACTAAACACACACCAAACACACACCCAACACACCTAATACACCTAACGCACAACTAACACACACCTAACACACACCTAAACCACCTAACACACACCTAACACACACCTAAACCACCTAATACATCTAACGCACAACTAACACACACCTAACACCACACTAACACACCTAACACACACCTAACACACACCTAACACACCTAACACACACCTAAACCACCTAATACACCTAACACACACCTAACGCACATCTAACACACACTTAACACACACCAAACACACACCCAATACACCTAATACACCTATCGCACACCTAACACACACCTAACGCACACCTAACACACACCTAACACACACCTAACTCACACCTAACACACACCTAAACACCTAATACACCTAACACACACCTAACGCACATCTAACACACACTTAACACACACCAAACACACACCCAATACACCTAATACACCTAACGCACACCTAACACACACCTAACACACACCTAACGCACACCTAACACACACCTAACACACACCTAACACACCTAATACACCTAACACACACCTAAACCACCTAATACACCTAACGCACACCTAACGCACACCTAACACACACCTAACGCACACCTAACGCACACCTAACACACACCTAACACACACCTAAACCACCTAATACACCTAACACACACCTAACACACACCTAAACCACCTAATACCTAACACACACCTAACGCACATCTAACACACACTTAACACACACCAAACACACACCCAATACACCTAATACACCTAACGCACACCTAACACACACCTAACGCACACCTAACACACACCTAACACACACCTAACTCACACCTAACACACACCTAAACCACCTAATACACCTAACACACACCTAACGCACATCTAACACACACTTAACACACACCAAACACACACCCAATACACCTAATACACCTAACGCACACCTAACACACACCTAACACACACCTAACGCACACCTAACACACACCTAACACACACCTAACACACCTAATACACCTAACACACACCTAAACCACCTAATACACCTAACGCACACCTAACGCACACCTAACACACACCTAACGCACACCTAACGCACACCTAACACACACCTAACACACACCTAACACACCTAATACACCTAACACACACCTAAACCACCTAATACACCTAACACACACCTAACGCACACCTAACGCACATCTAATGCACATCTAACGCACTCCTAACACACACCTTGTACACCTAACACTTACACACGAGTCTATAGCAAATATTCTCTCTGGAAATAATGCAGAAAGTGTGTCTAAGTTCAATATCAACATTCATCTCTAGAACACACAGTTTGTCTAACACACATATTATGTTTACATCCTTATTTTTATACTTTAATAAATGAAGTCTGAATCCCAGAGTTCCTCTTCAAAGCTTGCTTGCTTTCCTGAAGCACAGGGAGAAAAGACTGAGAGATGTAGGAATAGGTCAAACAGAAACAGTGTGTGTGTGTCTTTAAATAAAGAGACACAAACCTCGACCCTTTGACACACAGATATATCATATTACATATATTTATATATATATATCCACACTGAATAAAGATGATGCTCTACATCCAAAGACTAAAGAAGCATGTGTTCGAGAGAGACGAATACACATTCACGAGACCGGCGCTTGTTTAAATATGAGCACTGAACAGTGTGTGTGTGTGTGTGTGTGTGTGTGTGTGTGTGTGTGTGTGTGTTCTCATCTATATGTATATCTATAGGCTTCTGAGTGTGACTGCTGTGTAGATTATGAGGAGGAAACTGGGAAATTCTGCTCGCCTATTTTCCTTAAAACACACGCACACACACGCACACACACACACACACACAGAGAGAGAGAGAGAGAGAGAAATGGTATTGCTCAGAGTTTGATCTCAGTAGACTTCATGACATTCACAGTTAATTTTTGTGTGCGTATCAAATTTGTGTAATTTGTAAGAATTGAAAATAGAAATAAATGGGACACTTCCGTGGATCCGCGTTCAGTGCCGCTGCTGACGTGAGACGCGGCTGATGTGTGTGTGGTGCGTTCGTGTATTCGGGTTCAAATAAAAATGGCTAAAAAAAAACAAAAAAACGTGGAAATCCTTAGACGTGTGTGTGAAGATTGTTTTGTACAGCGAGCGTCTCCCTCAGACTGTAACCGAAGCTCAGCCGCACCACACACACGTCAGCAGCGGCACTGAACGCGGATCCAGACCCGGAAGACAACACAATGCTGAATAAAGTCAAAGTTTATGTTATTTTTGGACCTAAATGTATTTTCGATGCTTCAGAACATTGTAACTAACCCACTGATGTCACATGACTATTTTGATGATGTCTTTATTTCCTTTCTGGACAAGGACAGTATACCGTACACACATTTCCAATAGAGGGACAGAAAGAAATATAAATTAAATATAGGTTATGTGTTTGTGCACGTGATGTCAGGGAGCAGCGTATTAGAGCCCGACCGATAAAAGATTTTGAAGGCCGATACGATACACAAATTTGTTGGTTTTAAAATCCGATATTCCGATATATCGGACGATATTTTTTTTTTTTCAGAAACGCGCTACAAAACATTAACAAATTTCCGTAACAAGAGTTATTTGTAGTTATTTATGAGTTTTACCCATAGACTGTAAAAAATATGGACAAAGCGTCTGTGATGTCACCCATAGACTCTGCAGAACGGGTTTGAAGCTGATTATGGGGGTTTGGGCGGCGCCATACTGGAAAATCTTGGAAAATACAAAATGCAAAAGTTTCAGAAAGGATACAGAGGTGGTATGATGTGTTGTGTCAGATCATGGCCGAGACGTCAAATTCACTCGGCGCAGCCCGTTATCAGCTGTCAATCAAAGTTAACCGCCCTTATTTGTCATACGTTTTATATCTAAATATGATCTAAACTAACGAGTTAGAAAAAAATTCACCCCCCTCACAGTTGTCAGGCATGCGGAACATAATGAAGATTACAGTAAAAGTCCATGGGACCAAACTGTAAACGTATGACTTTATGCTGTAAAAACGGATATTTTAACATGACGTCTATGGATATTCGCTCCCTTTTGGGACCGGCTTCTAGCGGATTTGAGATGTATTGCAGTTTATCGCACTTCCGGGTAGGCTTCATCTTTCAGATTAGAATGTTGCCGCTTGGTTTTAACTAAACTAATATGATAATGCATTTTAAAAATGAACTTGTTTAACAGAACAGACTGATGATAGTGGCATTAGCTAGCTTTGTGGTTAGCTAGTCTACGATGAGCCATAATTTAGCAATGGATAACATCATTCGGCAAATTGTAAAACATAAATTTTCAATATAACAGGCCGACGAGAGATGGTACGTCTCATTGCTATAACTGTCACGCGCTATTAAAGAAATACTTCAGTCACATTATCAAAAGTTAAAACGACAGTCAGTCGACTACACTGGAACAACACAACGTAACTATTACTAGCTAATTCTGAACATGATAGTCACACATTTTGTCCTGCTTATTTGAGTTAAGATGGGGATGTTCTTTTAATTGTTATTCAAGCAACGTATGACTCGTAACCAACTCAACGAGTGTTGCCAACAGGGACGGTGTAGAGCGCCCTCTGGTGGACAAACTATACAACTCCAACACTCATGACATGGTTCAAGCGCGTTTCGTCCGTTTTTATTTTATTTGTGAAATATTCATTTGTCGGCCATTATAACTGCCGATACCGATAGTTTGGAAAAGGCCTAATATCGGCCGATAATATCGGTCTGCCTCTACACCGTAACGCACACACATGACGACGGGAGGGACGGCGTTGTATGAACCCACTAGGGTTGGGTATCGAGAATCGAGTATCGATTGGAACCGAGACTAACTTTTCGTTTTTCCCGGAATCGTTCAAAAGTTAAAATTTCGATTCCTAGTTTCGATATTCACAGTCCGCCGAGCGGAAGAAGAAACCGCTGAACAACACCAACGAAGAAGCGTCTACCGGAAGTGTTGGCATAACCGCGCGAGTCGAACATGAGTACCTTACGTCGGCGATCCAAAGTGTGGCTTTACTTTTCTAGAAATAACGAAGTCTCGGCAAAATGCAAAATTTGTGACAAAAGGAGTATTTTTACAGAAGGAGTATTTCCTTCAGAAAGACCGTTGGTTAGCAAGGTTAGCTAAACTTTTTTGACCCTGCCTCTTAAAAGAATCGGAATCGAGAATCGTTAGGAACCGGAATCGAAACAAGGAATCGAAATCGGAATCAGAATCGTTCAAATTCAAACGATACCCAACCCTAGAACCCACTTCTGTAGTTTTACTGAGATCTCGTATCCCGTCGAGTATTACAGACGTCCTGTGGCCAAATTACATCCGAATGGCTCACACACACACACGTCCAGGCACAACACACACAGCTGTATCATGCTGACTGCATAACTTGGATAATATGGTCTTCAGTGAGTTCATATTTAGATCGTTTCTGACACTCTTTAGGGGAGGCTTCACAAGTCTCACGTTTGTCTTCATGTAATCTCTGGCTACGTTCACACTGCAGGGCTTAATGCTCAATTACGATTTTTTTTTAAAAATTCGATTTTTTTGCAAGGCCGTTCACATTTCCAATTAAATGCGACCTTTTGTGATCTCCTGTGTGAACGTGAAATGACCCAGAAGTGACCCGCATGCGCAGAAGAGTAATCAACGGTCAACGACGTCACTTGTTGTTTGCGGAATAGCCCTTTTTTTCCATATGTTGCGAGCTTTTGTTTTATTGTTATTATTGCCACAGCCCATATACAAACACAGACAATAAATATTTTATCGACGGGCAAAGTTTGCACATAAATGTACGATTTTTCCGATCCTCACCGACCTCGTCATAAAACCCGTTTAATCGATAGTGCAAGACCTCGGCGCTCCTTGCTTTGTCGCCGGCGGCCGCGGTGCGACACTGGTGGCTGGTGTTGCCAGATTGGGTGTTTTTTCGCTACATTTTAAGGCATGTTTTAGCTGTTTTTTTTGCACTATCGTTCATTGAACGCGTTCAGGTACAACACTGGGGAAGAGACAGGTCTGCAGCGGCCCATAACAGTGCAGAAACGCGTTGGAGTTAGCGTGTTTTGGTTAGCTACAGTGTGTGCAATGACGTGCGTGTCGGATATATGTGGCCTGGACGTTCAGATTGAAGTCGCATTTCAAAAGATCGGATACATATCGGATTTGGACCACATACCCAAGTGGCCTGGGTCGCATTTGAAAAGATCGGATCTGTGTCGTTCAGACTGTCATGAAAAAATCAGATACAGGTCGCATAGGGGCAAAAAAATCTGAATTAGGTCGTTTCAGCCTGCAGTGTGAACGTAATCTCTGTGAGAAACAGCTGAAATATTAAAGAGACTCTTCTCAGTCACGTCCAGTGTTGGGAGTAACGCATTACAAAAGTAATACATTACAGTAACATATTACTTTTTGCTGTAACGCAGTAGTGTAAGGCATTACTAATCAATTTTCAGTAATATTTTACTCGTTACATGTTCAGTGAGGCTTGTATTACAGTTGTATTACAGTGTATTGTCTGCTTTTACTTCTTAAAGGCAACAGACTATGTGAAAGTTTTAAAGCAGTCTTTTAGTGCCAGTTCAGAGCGGTCGCGTCTGTAACGTTGTTTTTTCCTCATAAATGCGAACACGAAAACTAAAATAAAATGAATATTTTAAGTTCTATGGAGACTGGAGAGCCAGCCCTTCCTCATCCGATTTGCGCAGTGTAATTAACAGAATTACAAAAAATTTATTTTGCCTCCTATTTTTTTGTCACGCATGAATGTGTGTCTTTTCCCTAATATTAAAAATAAAACATAGACTGATATTTGTCTAATGCCTGGAGTCCTTTAAGGAAGTAGCCTCTATACGTTTCAATACATGTATTTTCTGAGAATTTTTATTTCAAGTTTTGACTTCAAATGTCATGTCCATAATGCTGGACTTCCCCAATTTTAAATAATTTATCCTCAACTAGTTTTGTGGTGTAGGTCTACATATTTTATAATGTTAACTTCAAATAATACTAATGGCCTAATTTAAAGAAGGTAGCATTGGATATGGACGGTAAGGAGAATAACGCTGGAGTTGGAAGAGGTGTGTCGCGATTCTGTCGGTTCGTGGATGTGTCGAATCGCGATTTCGGTTTCATATTGCATATCGTTACAGCCCAAAAGTTAAGTTCTACTTAGTTATTTTGGTGAAAGTAACTCAAAAGTAATACATGAGTAATGTAACCATTACAATTCTGGGACAGTAATATTGTAAGGTAATGAATTACTTTTAAATAACAGTAACAAGTAATACCTAATGTATTACAGTTTGGAAGTAACTTGCACAACACTGGTCACGTCTCGACGGCATGATGTTTGTCATAAACTTCCTTAAGAGAAACACACATTGTTATCTTTGAATATTTGAGCGCAATAATTGTCTTGCGTCTCGTTTTGTTGTAGTTGTTTCTCTTAAAATCTCTCACAAATAGAAATTTTTGATATATTGAGTCCCAGGAATGGTTGCGATCTCCTTCTAAACTGAGATTAATGGAGCCGTTTCCG